>JAWWNF010000121.1:850000-976338 GCA_034641395.1 Darevskia armeniaca
TCTTGGTGAGTCGGTGGATCCCCCCCCCCCATATTGAAACTCCCCACTTCTCTGAGGAGTGCGGACCGGCCCACTCTCTCCTCCCCAATCCAGCTTCTCCAGGCAGCGAGTTCCTAAGTTGCCTGGGAGGTGCCACCACTGAGAAGGCCCTGCTAGGCGTCCCCACCAGGGCTGGATTTAGGTTTGATAAGGCCCTTAGCTACTCAAGGTAACAAGACCCTTTCTATGTCCAGCTGTCCTTTGTCAAAAACAAATGATTGCTGTTTTTTTTGTGTTCAATAGATGCCATATGGTAATTTATGGACCTCATAGGTATCTCAAGCCATTTGCACATCACAAAATATGTATTTTATCAAAGTCATTGTTGAACTGAAATACAATTAAGAAGAAATATATTAATAGTGAACTAATTATTAAGCTCTAACTTAAAAGGATTTTTTTATTCATAACAAACTTAATAATGCAAACGCATTGGCATTTGGCAAGAATAAAAGTTCCTTTAGAAACACCATTTACAAAGACTCATCATCTAGTCTCTAGAAACTTCCTATAACATGAAATAATAATAGGTGTGAATATATGATGCAAACTACTGATAATTATAAATAGCAGAATGTAATGTAAAGGGACCCCTGACCATTAGGTCCAGTCGTGTCCGACTCTGGGGTTGCGGCGCTCATCTCGCTTTATTGGCCGAGAGCCGGCGTACAGCTTCCGGGTCATGTGGCCAGCATGACTAAGCCGCTTCTGGCGAACCAGAGCAGCGCACGGAAACGACGTTTACCTTCCCGCCGGAGCAGTACCTATTTATGTACTTGCACTTTGATGTGCTTTCAAACTGCTAGGTGGGCAGGAGCAGGGACTGAGCAACGGGAGCTCACCCCGTCGCAGGGATTCGAACCGCCGACCTTATGATCAGCAAGCCCTAGGCTCTGTAGTTTAACCCACAGACACCCTATATATAGAAATGAGCAACCCAGTGATATTTTAGGCAGCAGTCGAGCAGACAGGACTCATGACTTACATCATAGGAGCCTACACAACACAAAACACTGTTGCTATAGGTAGGTTTTGTTTTATTTGTTTTTTGTCTTATATTTTGAAAATGTACATCCAGGTGTTTTTTTCCCTTTAAATTTTCTGGGGGCCCCCAAGAGAGTGGGGCCCTAAGCCATAGCTTGTTTAGCTTATACGTATATCCAGCCCTGGTCCTCACCAAGGGACCAAGAGAAGGGCCTCTGGTCACCATTGCGATCTTTCTCCCATCCTCTCAGAGGTCGGCTGCCCGGTGGGGCGCCTGTACCGGGAATGCCTGAAGGAAGAGGGGTGCCCTACAGCTGCGCCCATCTCACCCGCCGGATGGACTGCTTCTCGGACGGCTGTGAGGAAGGCTGCCACTGCCCCGTGGGCACCTACCAGCACGAAGGGGCTTGCGTCCAGGTGGGGACCCCTGAGCTTCTCTGTCTCTCTCTGTCCATCATGTTCATGCCTTTCGAAATTAACCTTTACATCATTGCAATTTATACGTTTTCTAATTCTAATTACATAATGACTCAAAATTTTAACAAATATAGAAAGGTAGAAAACTTCTCATTACAAGTCTTCAGACAACCCTGTTAGTGATGTTAATTGCTTACAATAATCTTTCAAATGTCGTATAAATTTACTCCGGTCCTTTTGGAATTCTTGATCTTGCTGGTTTCGGATTTTTCCTGCCAGCTTCACCAGTTCCGCAAAGTGCATCATCTTCATCTGCCGCTCTTCTTTCGTTGGTACTTCTTGCTGTTTCCATTTTTGGGCTAAAAAAAAATTCTTGCCTCGGTTGTTGCATACATACCGTATTTTTCGCTCCATAAGGCGCACCGGACCATAGGGCGCACCTCATTTTTAGAGGAGGAAAACAAGAAAAAAAATATTCTGAATCAAATGTTGTACCAAACTTTTAAATAAACAACTGGTATATCAGCATAACATTTCAACCATGTAAAGTGAACAGCAGTCAACAGTGTTGTAGTTCAACAACATCTGGGGACCCACAAGTTGAGAAAGGCTGATATGGTATGTGAGGTTGGGCCAACCCTAACCCTAACTCCACAAATAACCCAGAGATGCATTTTAAATAAAAGGACACATTCTACTCATGTATAAACGCACTGATTCCCAGACTGTCCACAGGCCGGATTGAGAAGGTGATTGGGCCTTAGTTTGCCTACCCATGGCATAGAATAACTTGTAAGGGACCCCAAGTGGTCATCTAGCCCAACCCCCAGCAATGAGGGAGACTCAGGCAAGGGGCTGTCTCCAATGACGGGCTGGGGGCAATTCCTAACCCCAAACTCCAGCGCCACCAGCAAAGCAAGCTTAAGCCCCCTCGCCTCTCCTAGAGAGAGCCCCCCTCCCCCCTCAGCTTCACTGACAGGCACGCATCCCAGCAAATTGACAGCCAACTCGGCTGTCTGTCTGGCCCCTCCCACCCCTCCCAGCACCAGGCAGGCAGCCTCTCATTGATGAAGGAAACTGCCACCATGTGCATTACTGCTGTAATGCACATGGTGGCAGTTTCCTTCATCAATGAGAGGCTGCCTGCCTGGTGCTGGAGGGGTGGACCAGGGGCCAGACAGACAGCCGAGTTGGCTGTCAATTTGCTGGGCTGCGATGCCCAGTCAGTGAAGCTGAGGGGGCCTGGCAGGGGGGCTCAGGGTTGGCAGAGAAAGGCTGGGCAGGGGGGCAGGAGCCCCTCACTATTCAGAGGCTACTGGGGAGATGGGAGGGACGGACAAACCCCTTGGCTGTCTTACTATTCTTATTTAAAAATGCCATTTCCAAACTGGCATTCGAGTTGCAGCCCCAGAAGGAGGGTGGGTGTCTCTGAGGTTGCTGCCACCGCTGCCTTGGGGAAAAGAGAGAGAAAGCTAGAGAGAGAGGGAAAGCGATCAAGCAAGAGCAAGCTGGCTCTTCTGGGGGGTTTGCCTCCTGTAATTCTAGCTGAGAGTGACCTGGGTTAGAAGTCGTGCAATTTAGCCAGCTTGGCGGGGGGGGGGGTGCATATGCAAAAGGGGAGGTGGGGTGGGCGGCTGGGGGAGAGCGGAGGAAAGAAAAGGTGAGAGTGTGGGGCGGGGTGGAGGGGGAGAGGGGGAAAGAAGAAGGGAGGACGCCGAGCTGGGTGCATTCCCCCTCCCCAGTGGCCGCTTTGCAAACACTCTTCTCTCTCCCCCACGTGCTCCTCTTCTGCCTCTGCCTGCCCTTTTTCCAAAAGAGCGAAGGAACAGCGAACCCTTGGAGGTCAAGCTGGCCACGGAAACAAAGAGGTGGAGGTGGAGAAGCAGCAGAAGAAGAAGCGGGGGAGGGGAGCTGTGGAGAGGAGCGTGCGTGGCTCCCGCTTGCCCTTTCCACCCTCCGTGCCTTCCTCGCTGCTGCTGCTGCTGCTTCTGTGCAGCTGGCAATAAGGCACCAGAGCCGCCCGAGTGGAGAGAGAGAGAGAGAGAGAGAGAGAGAGGCTGCCTACCGGGCGACGTGCGTGCGCGGGGCTGGCTGAGGGACATTTCTGCAAAGTGCACAGAGAGAGAGAGAGGCAGAGAGGCAGAGGCAAGCTGCCTATCGGGCGATATGCGCGCGCGGGGCTGGCTGAGGGACATTTCTGCAAAGTGCACAGCCCGTCCCCTTTGCGCCTGTGCAAAGAAGCTCATGGCTTCTATCTCTCGCTTTGCCCTCCCGCCTTCTGGGCTAGGATTCCGAGGATTTGCACGGGTGCTGCTATCTTGTCTCTCTGCCCCCTCAACCGTCACAGGACCCTGAAATTGTCATGTTGTGAAAGGGAAGCAAGTCCTTCCCTCCCAGCGCCTCTTGCCCAGCAGAGCGAGCGAGCGAGGGAAGCGTGCCTCTTTAACCCCATCGGGGCTGGGCGTGTCCGTGCTGCTGCTGCCACCGCTGCTTCCCGCTCTCCAGCTCTGAAATGGTGGACGCACCGAGGCGGGGGAGGAAGGATTGGGACGCTGGCTTTCCCCCTTCAGCGCTCCAGGCTGAAGCCGGGAAGGAAAGGGCCAGGCAGTCTTGGCTTCCCTGCCCCGCCATCAAGGCTCGCCGCCGCTATGAGGCAGTGACAGAAGCAAGCCTCGGAGGAGGAGGAGGCGGCAGCCCCCTTTCACTTTTTCCCACCCCCTTTGGAGGCAGGCGCGCGCGCGGCAGTCCTCTCGCCCCGTCCCTGGCACAAACGCCTCCTCCACGCGGCTCCAGCCAGAGTCAGTGAGTGAGCAAATAAAGAGGCCGGCCGGCCGAGGTGGGGGCAGAGGGGCTTGTGCCGGCTTTCCCCCCCTCAGCGCCCCAGCCTTATCTCCCTCCCGATCACTTGCCAAATCAGCTGCTCTGCGGCTTCCTTTCAACACCCCCTTCCTCTTTCTAACAAAAATTAGCACGATCTGCTTTTTGCCCCTGGACAATTTGGCTCCAGGGACCATGCATTCGCTCCATAAGACGCACAGAGATTTTTCCGCCCTTTTTGGGAGGGAAAAAGTGCGTCTTATCGAGCGAAAAATACGGTAAATAGTCTTTTATCTTCCCTTGGTATCTCTTCACCCACTGTACCCAGTAAAAAGACTTCTGGTTTTTTAAGAAAAGTATTTTAAAACATTTTATTTAACTCATTACATAACTTCCAGTAGCACCTTAGAGACCAACTAAGTTTGTTCTTGGTATGAGCTTTCGTGTGCATGCACACTTCTTCAGATACACTGAGACAGAAGTCACCAGACCCTTATATATAGTGAGAGGGTGGGGAGGGGTATTACTCAGAGGGGTGGTGGGAATGGGTGATAGGCTGGTAGCTGTGGTAAACCTGTTGACGACTGTTAACGACTGCAATTAGTCTTACAGGAAAAAGCAAGGGGTGAGAAGGTTAAAAAAGCTTTGTCATGTATAATGAGATAAGAATCCAATGTCTTTGTTCAGACCAGGTCTCTCCATGGTTTTAAGCTTGGCAATGAGTTGCATGCACACAAAAGCTCATACCAAGAACAAACTTAGTTGGTCTCTAAGGTGCTACTGGAAGGAATTTTTTTATTTTGTTTTGACTATGACAGACCAACACAGCTACCTACCTGTCATTACATAACATTTCCTAGAAAGCCTTGACCTCTTTCTCTTTCTCTCTGGCTTAGGAGTGCCCCTGCATCCTGACCGAAGACGCCCTCAAAATGTTCTGGAACCACTCCTCAGATGCTAATCCCGCTCTGGGCATCCTCACGGCACAGGGGCAGCGGCTCTCCCCGGGAGAAGAAGTTAGCCCAAACACCACCATCTATTCCGCCTGCAGCAACTGGTGAGCTCGGCCAGATTTCAACCGTCCCTTCCATGCCCAGCTCATGGGCAAAGCCTCACCTGTGCCACTGCTGCCTGAAAGGCGAGCGGAAAGTGTCTCATCCCACACGCGGATGCCCCCTGCCATGCCTCACGGCTGCGCACCAGTTTTGTTTAAATGACTGTGGGGTTTTTTTTGTAATAATTTGTATATTTGGAACAGATTTTATATATGCATATAGTTTGATTCGATTAATGATGAATATTCTTCTTTTTATCTGTAAGCCACCTTGAGCCCAGGGAAGGTGGTTTATATATAAATATTAGGCTATTTTTTGATTAAGCTATTTTGATTAAGCTATTTTTGGCCATCTCATCCCTTCCTTTTTCCTGTAAGACCAATTGCAGTCGTTAACAGTCACAAAAACAAATGAACCAAAAAAGCCTCAGAAACAAAAACACAAAATAAATAGCAAAAACAAAAGCGCCAAACTTACCGTAATCCAATCCGGAAGTCTATTTGACTTTTGAAATGTTTGAAAACCAAGGCGCAGCTTCTGATTGGTGCAGGGCCCCCGGAAACAATAGCCGACAGCCGCATCAGACATTTGCCTTCCAAAAAATGTTCAAAAACCGGAACACTTACTTCTGGGTTTTTGGTGTTTGAGAACCAAGGCGTTTGAGAACCAAGGCAGGGGGAGCCTTTTCCCATCCTTACCTAGAGATACCTTTGAGGATTATCATAGAACTGTTGGAAGGGACCCTCAGGGGTCATCTAGCTCAGCCCCCTGCAAACGCAGGAATCACGGCTGGCTTTGAGACCCGTCCTGACTGTCGCATCTGCTCCGTTCAGCTCCTGCCGCAACGGACAGCTGGTCTGCGCTTTCTCCCGCTGCCCGGTGGACGGGGGCTTCTCAGCCTGGAGCCCATGGGCCCCTTGCTCCTTAACCTGCGGGGGGCTGGGGAACATGACCAGGACGCGAGACTGCGCCAACCCCAAGCCTGCCAACGGCGGGAAGGACTGCTCCGGCCCTCGGGTGGACATCAAGTACTGTCAGACGCTGGACTGCCAAGGTAAGAGGGCAGAGCCAGGAGCAAAGGTTCCTGTTGTTGTTACTATTACTATTATTATTACTATTTATACCCCGCCCATCTAGCTGAGTTTCCCCAGCCACTCTGGGAGGCTCCCAACAGAATATTAAAAACATTATAAAACATCCAACATTAAAAACTTCCCTGTACAGGGCTGCCTTCAGATGTCTTCTAAAAGTCAGATAGTTGTTGATTTCCTTGACATCTGATAGGAGGTGGGTTCCACAGGGCGGGCGCCACCACCGAGAAGGCCCTCTGCCTGGTTCCCTGTATCCTCACTTCTCGCAGGGAGGGAACCGCCAGAAGGCCCTCGGAGCTGGACCTTAGTGTCCGGGATGGACGAGGGGGGTGGAGACGCTCCTTCAGGTCTACTGGGGAATTTCAGCCAGATGGGTGGGGTATAAATAATAAAATTATTATTTATTATTATTATTATTATTATTTGCTCTGCCCAACGGCACACAGCCGGTTTATGGCACCAGCGGTCTGGCCCCTGGTTTTGCCACAGATCATCGCCCTGTGGTGACACGGAGGCGGGTTTTTCCACCGGTGGTACCTGCATAATGAAGGGACGCGGGTGGCGCTGTGGGTTATACCACAGAGCCTAGGGCTTGCCGATCAGAAGGTCGGCGGTTCAAATCCCCGTGACGGGGTGAGCTCCCGTTGCTCAGTCCCTGCTCCTGCCAACCTAGCAGTTCGAAAGCACATCAAAGTGCAAGTAGATAAATAGGTACCACTCCGGCGGGAAGGTAAACGGCGTTTCCGTGCGCTGCTCTGGTTCGCCAGAAGCGGCTTTGTCATGCTGGCCACATGACCTGGAAGCTGTACACCAGCTCCCTCGGCCAATAAAACGAGATGAGCGCCGCAACCCCAGAGTCGTCCACAACTGGACCTAACGGTCAGGGGTCCCTTTACCTTTACCTTTTTACCTGCATGATGGTGGAGACAAGGGGGGACCTGTGAAGACTGCCACCATTGGTTAACCCCAGCATGTTCTTTCCCTCCTCCTTCACAGCGGTGACTGAACCCACAAAACAGCCCGTCTCTGTCGTCCCAGGTAAGGGGGAGTGAGAGGAATGAGGAGGGCCAAAAACCTGGTTTAGAAGCCCTCTCCTCGGCCTGTTCCCTTTGGGGAGGCAGAGGGACCCCACCCCACCCCGGAAAGCGAAGCTGTTCCTCTGCCCCACTCTCCAGGCTCCGAGGAGGACAGCTTCAGCCCTTGGTCACCCTGGACGCCTTGCTCCAAAACCTGCAGCGACCCCGACCTCCCGGCCCTCAAGACCCGCATGCGGTTCTGCCAAGGCTGGGCCAACTGCACGGGGGCCTCGTTCCAGGAGCGAGAGTGCAACCTGCCCCAGTGCACAGGTGAGGAACCCAGAGCCAGCCGCCCAGTGAGATGGGCAGGGTACAAATAACGGAATTACTGTTATCATCATTAGGAACGGGGCTCAGGGCTCACGTCCCCCAGTTAGTGGGTGGGCTGAAATAACGCAAGAAGACCTTCCCCACTTGGGACAGAGCCTCGACAGGTGCAAAGTGATGCTCACTGGGGCAAAGAATCTGGAGGCAGAGATGCTTCTGAATTCCGGTTGCTGGAAACCACAGGAGCTGAGAGTAGGGCCTTGTGTTCAAATCCTGCTTGCCGGTTTCCCATCATGCAAAAGAGAAGGGAAATAACCCCGTGAAAAACCCCTGAAACGAGGTAAATGTGAATTCAAATAATGTGTTAAATTAATCTCAAAAAAATCTTTTTAAAGTTGATTTCAAACAGAAATGCTTAGACACATGTAACTAAATGTATTAAATACTCTCAAAAAATATTTTTAAAGTTGCTTTCAAACAGAAATGCTCAGGCACAGGTAACTAACTCAAAAGATTGTAAATTATGAAAACAACCCTCCAAAAAACTTCAATTGATGAAAACAACTGTAATACAGCCTAAGTGGCTTTCAAAAACTTTATGGAGTAGCTCCTGAATAGAATTACTCAAAATCGTAGTAAACTGCTTAAGGATGTAAATAATGGCAAGAGCCCTCCAACTGAACTTAAATTGTGTAATATACTCCAAAAAAACTTGCTAAATAACAAATAATGAAAATACTGCAAAACAACCTTAACAAGGTGCTAGCTATAAAACTCGTTTCACTGAAAGTCTAACAGTTTCCTCAGAAGGAAAAAAAGGGGGAGGGTAATATGTTAACCATAATCCAAATAAGGAATAATTGCTGTTGAATTTAAGGGGAGAATCAAAAGGACTTAAAACAGAAAACTCCCAAACACAACGTGGTAATTATCCACTCAAAACACTTGATTTAGCTTCTTCAAGGTGAAAACCTACACTCCGGTTTAGACACAAGCCCCATAGCTTGTTAAAAGAGGCTAAGAAAGCTTTCATGATCCCATTCTTACGAAGCTATTACGGAGACTGGTGACTGGTTTCCCATCATGGGCATCTGTTTGGCCACTGGGAGAACGGGGTGGGCCCAGGTGGGCCCTCGGCCTGATCCAGCAGCAGGCTCTTTTAAAGGCGATGGCGCAGAACGACCCTCTGTCTTTTTCTGCTGCCCCCCGCAGACGCCCCCCTGTGCCAGGGCGAGGAGTGCCTGGGCCTGAACTGCACCTGGAACGCCTGGTCTCCCTGGAGCGCATGTTCCCGCAGCTGCGGGGTGGGGCAGCAGCAGCGCCTGCGCACCTACAACCCGCCGGGGCAAGGAGGGCACTGGTGCCAAGATATCTTGACGGCCAACGCGGAGCGGCGCTTCTGCAACCTGCAGGCTTGCAAAGGTAGGAGTCGCACTCGGGTCCCGCTTGGGGCTCGCTGGCGTCTGTCTCCCCTCGAGTTCTCCATGTGAGGATTTGAGCTTACAGGGTTAACAAGCTCAGACTGACGCCCTGCCCACAGAGAAGACGTTGCACTTCATCCGGGAACTTTCAACCGGACTTTTTGTGTAATGTGATATTTGTATCAGTGTAATGTGATTTGTGTATCGGCTGCTACGCAGTCCGTCTTCTGGCTTCCAGGTAGGATGGGGGTAACTTCTCCTGGCTTAGAGCCCTTAAACAATAAATCTTCTTAATTAGTTGGAGTTGCTATGATTTATTGTCAGAACTAAATACAGAAGCAAATTGCTCTGTGAACTTCTCCGCTGTGAAGATCTCTGCTTTGAAGAAGAAAGGAAAGGGCTTTTAAAGCAAAGACACGCTACGGAAGCGTGTGGACTTTTGTGACGCAGCAGGTAAATAGTCTGTGGGTATAAGAGTTATTTACCTTATGCCTCGACTGCTGCGTTGAATAACTAGATCGTTATTCCAATACCCCATGGCATTGAGAAAGTGGACAGAGAAAGGCCTTTTCATCCTCATCACGCTGTAACAACATTGTTAGACTGTGGAACTCCCTGCCACAGGGATGGCCACCAACACAGCTGGCTTTAAAAGAGGATTAGGTAAATTCATGGAGGAGGAGAGGGCGATGGAGGACTGGCTGTGCTCTGACTCCACAGTCGGAGGCAGAAATGCTTCTGAAGACCAGCTGTAGGAAACCCCAGAAGGAGAGGGCTGTTCTTGTGTTCGAATCCTGCTTTCAGGTTTCGAATGATGGGCATCAAGTTGGCTACTGTGAGAACAGGATGCTGGACTAGATGAGCCATCGGCCTGCTCCAGCCAGGTCTCCTTATGTTGTTATAAGTGAAACCTCCAGCACCAGAGGCAGTCTATCTAGATTCCTAGGTTCCTATGGGTATTTGGCCCCTGTGAGAACAGGATGCTGGACCAGATGGGGCCCCTTTGGCCTGACCAGCGGATGCTCTTCTGAGTTACTACAACTAGCCCGGGTGGGTCTTAATTTCGGAGAAAGTAGAGATCCCTTGCCTCTTTCCTCTGGTCAGCCAGTGCCCCGAGTTCAAGATTTGCCTGGCTCCCCCCAGGGAAGTTCAGGGGCAGAGCTAAAAGGCAAGACCCCTCTCTGGCAATTCTCCACAATCCAGCCTCTGAGAACGAGACTTCCAAGCACCCCGAGAGACAGTGCAGTGGTTAGAGAGTGTTGAGTGACCAGGGTTCAAATCCCGCTCTCCCAGCCGTGAAGCCTCAGGTCCTTTACTCCCTCTCATCCTAAACCTCCACCGCAGACTGTGAGGACGCAGAGGGGAAGCTGGGCATGCCACCTTGAGCTCCTTGGAGGAAAGGTGGGGTTAAAATGCCAAAATAAAGGAACAAAATATATTTTTCACTCCATAAGATGCACCTGACCATAAGACGCACCTAGTTTATAGAGGAGGAAAGGGGGAAAGCCCCGTTTTTGGGGGGATCAGCTCACAGTTGTGCAGCTTCATTTGCAAAGGGGAAAAGCCCCCCTTTTTTAGGATCAGCTCACAGTTGTTGAGCTTACTTTGCAAAGGGGAAAAAAATCCTGTTTTTATGGGGTTCAACTCACAGTTCTGCAGCTTCTTTAGGAAAGGAAAGGGAGCCGTTTCTACAGTTTCCAGACAGTCTAATCAGCCAGTCACATGTCGCTGGGGAAACAAACAGCCTCCGTCTGCAGAACACTCAACAATGGAGGCCTGGGCAAAGGGGCAGGGCTGGAAAGGGAGCCAGCTGCCGACCACACATTCGCTCCATAAGACGCACAGACATTTCCCCCTTTTAGGAGGGAAAAAGTGTGCCTTATGGAGCGAAAAATACAGTATCCTGTGGCAAGGAGTTCCGAAGATGAGCTGGCTTTGGGGTGCACCAGCATTTTTTGGGATGTGGAGGGGAGGGCGAGAGGAATGGCTCAGAGCCTGTCCCAGAAATGAGCTGAGTGTCAAGCCCCCTTTGCATGTCCATCCGGCCCATGCTGGGCAGCCCCCCTCTCAGCCCCCTCTCGCTTGTCCCCCCCCCCCGTGCAGTGGACGGTGCCTGGTCCAAGTGGAGCCCCTGGTCGTGGTGCGACCGCCTGTGCGGCGGGGGGCGCTCGTCGCGGACGAGGATGTGCACCAGCCCCCCGCCCAAGAACGGAGGGCGCCACTGCCCGGGGGAGAAGTACCAAGTGCGTGTCTGCAACCCCAAACCCTGCGGTAAGTTGGGGGGGGGGAAGGAGAGGTCTTTTCCCAGAAGTCTGGGAACGCTGCTCCCCAGTTGCCCCCCTCCCCCAAGACCCAACTCCCCTCCCTGGACCACTGCAAGATAACAGGCTGCTCTCTCCCAGCAGAGGAGGGCTGCCCCCCAGAGATGCTCATGGTGGGCTGCGCCAATGAATGCCCACGCCACTGCTGGGATCTCCAGGAGGGCATCGCTTGCCAGGACGGGGAGGTCTGTGAGCCCGGCTGCCGGTGCTCGGAGGGTAAGCGATGTTCTTTTGCCTGCCCCATATTTAGACACACAGGGAATATCCCCCAATTGTTCTTCCGTTTTTATTTATTGTGTAAATTTCACACGCCACCGGATGGTAGGAAAAAACTTCACGGCGGTCTGCAAAAAAAGATAAAGCGATAAAACCATCGAGGGGAATTCTCAGCGGCGGCTTAAAACAGGCCAAAAGTTAAAATGCTAAAACGGGTTGGAATTCTGATCCCCTTTCTAAGAATCTCAGCAGGGTCCCCTGAACAAATAATGTTTTGAGCAGGCGCCGCCAAGAGCGCAATGAAGTCGCCTGCCTGACGTCAAGAGGCAGGGAGTTCCCAAGTGGCGACAAATGCAGAACGGGGGTTATGTGTAACGATGCGAGTTCTGCAGATGGAGCATGTGCACTAAGGCGACGTCGCAGGCAAGCTGGTCCCAAGTTGCTCTATTGCAGTTGTAACATTGGCGCTCCTTGTAAAGCTGGAACAGGTACAGAAAAGGGCAAATTGAGCAGCTGTTGGAGAGCTCAGGAGGGAAGAGTGGCTCTCGCATTCAACTCCTGCTTGCAGTTTTCCCATTGGGGCATCTGGTTGGCCGCTGTGAGAACAGGATGAGGCACTAGGTGGGCTGTTGGCCTGATCCAGCAAGACTCTCCTTATGTTCTTAATCTTAAGCATGGGTAGGCAAACTAAAGCCCCCAGCCCCAGTGGCTCTGTTCTGTGTCTAGTCTCAGAGGACGTGTGCCTCTGAATATCTTCTTGCTGGGAGTTGCAGGGGAGGAAAGGGCTGGTGTTGTGCTAAGGTCCCACTATTCGAGCTTCCCTTGGGGGCATCTGGAGGGCACCAGGTTGGCGAAGGTGGGCAGGGAGCAAGGATGTGCTCAAACAGCAGTTGCTCCTTGTAAGGGCACCAGGAAGGGAGTGTTGGAGATTCATTCCCCGTGTCTGCAGTCATGGGATTGTTTATCACATGACAGTGTTTTCAGTCCACAGAATAGGAAGTGACGGAAGAGAGGATGTTTGTCTTACTGTGTTCCCTGAAGTGGGACTATTGTCCTTTGTTCTTTCTCTTTGCTGCCTGATACTAGAGAGAGAGGGAGCCATGTTGCAGTGTTCCGTGTGTGTTTATATGTAAATAAAGTAGATTAGCCTAAATGCTGTGTTGCTGAGGTCTGTTACGCAACTGCGCAAACCTCTGCGGATCCCTAAGTGTACTGATGTCTCTTGGCATCAGTCGCTGTGACGTTCAGGCAGAAGAATGCTTTTGAAGCTCCCGAACGATCGTCCAGGAGGGAGGGAACATGCCAGTCGGGCATGTGTCTCTGCCAAGGTCCTACTCGTGTGTAGGACATTCCTGACAGGGAGAAGGGGGCAAGGCAGGTAGGAAGAGCTGGTCTTTCCAGTCCCTGATTCCAGCCGTCTGTGGGTCTCAGCCCTCTTCCTCACCTGTTTTCCCCTTACCGCTTCCCCCAGGGACACTGGAGCAAGACGGCACCTGTGTGTCCCCCGCCCACTGTGAGTGCACCGATGCCCAGGGGCACAGCTGGGCGCCAGGCAGCGTCCGCGATGACGGCTGCGACAACTGCACCTGCGCCGGGGGGAGACTCCTCTGCACCAACAACACCTGCGCCCCCAGCGAGTGCGCCTGGAGCCTCTGGTCCAGCTGGTCCCAGTGCAGCGTCACCTGTGGGAACGGCCTGCGCACCCGCTTCAGGTATTATTCAGGGAATCATAGAATTGTGTTGGAAGGGACCCCGGGGGTCATCTAGTTCATGTTGGGAGATTCATTCCCCATGTGCAGTCATGGGAATGTTGTCTATCACATGACGGTGTTTTGTTCCACAGGAATGGGATATGACGAAGACAGGTTGTTTGTCTTACTGTGTTTCCTGAAGTGGGACTATTGTCCTTTGTTTCTTTCTCTTTGCTGCCTGATGCTAGAGAGAGAGGGAGCCATGATGAAGAGCTCCATGTGTGTTTATGTGTAAATAAAGTAGATTAGCCAAAATGCTGAGTTGCTGAAGTCTGTTACGCAACTGCGCAAACCTCTGCGGATCCCTAAGTGTGCTGATGTCTTTTGGCATCGGTCGCTGTGATGTTCGGGCTGAGGAATGCTTAAGAAGTTCCCGAACAATCGCCCAGGAGGGAGGGAACATGCCAGTCGGGCATGTGTCTGCCAAGGTTCTACTTGTGAGTAGGACATTTCCTGACAGTCCAACCCCCCCTGCCATGTAGGAATCTCAGCTAAAGCATCCCTGACAGAAAAACCTGCTTAAAAACCTCCAAGGAAGGAGAGTCCACAACCTCCCGAGGGAGATGGTTCCACTGTTGAACTGCTCTTACTGTCAGAAAGTTTTGTGTGTGTGTGTGTGTGTGTGTGTGTGTGTGTATAATTTTTATTAAATTTTCTGTTTTACAATTTAGAATATCCATTTAGACAACCTTAAAATATCCATGACTTCCCTTCTTCTCTTTCCGTGGTTCATTTTGCGTAGCGTAAATCCCTGCATGTTTTCTATAAACTAAACCATTCAGTATTCCATTGTTTCTTCCATAAGAACTTATTTACACTGTTGAATTTATCTTAATGCTGCCAGCGTTCTCAAGTGTACACAATTACCCCCCAATAAACATTTTCCAATCTTCTTTAAATGAATGTTCTTCTTGTTCTCTTATTCTATGTTAGATCCGCAAGCTGTGCATATTCCAGCAGTTTAAGTTGCCATTCTTCTTAGATTGGGACCTCACTTGTTTTCCATTTTGGGGCTAACAAAACACGGTCCGCAGTAGTGGCATACATAATAACCTTTTTTGACACCTGGGAATTTCCATCTGAATTATCCCCAACAAAAAGGACTCTGGTTGGGTTTTTTTAGAAAGGTGCTTTTAAACATTTTTTTCAATTCATTATGAATTATTTCCCAATACTCTTTTACCCTTTTACAAGTCCACAACATATGAAAGAATGTTCCCTCCACCTCTTTGCACCTCCAGCCCTTATCTGATTCTGTCTTGTACATCTTACCAAACCTAAAGGTAAAGGGACCCCTGACCGTTAGGTCCAGTCATGACTGACTCTGGGGTTGCGGCGCTCATCTCGCTTTACTGGCCGAGGGAGCCAGGGTCATGTGGGTCATGTGGCCAGCATGACTAAGCCGCTTCTGGTGAACCAGAGCAGCGCACGGAAACGCCATTTTACCTTCCCGCCTGAGTGGTACCTATTTATCTACTTGCACTTTGACGTGCTTCCGAACTGCTAGGTGGGCTGGAGCAGGGACTGAGCAACGGGAGCTCACCCCGTCGCAGGGATTCGAACCGCCGACCTTCTGATCAGCAAGCCCTAGGCCCTGTGGTTTAGACCACAGCCCCACCTGCGTCCTACTCTGAGTTAACAAACCTACTTGGAGTTAAAAACCATCTGTAAATAATTTTCAAGTAGTTCTCCTTCAAAGAACAACATGCTGTGAGCGATCTGTCAGAACGTTTGTTCCTGGTGCTATTGATTGGTTGATTGTGTTAAATCCTGCCTTTTCCTCCAAGGAACTTAAAGCAACTTACCCTTGGAGCTGCTTGGAGGAAAAAAGCAGGAGACAAATGCAAAGAAATAAATAAATTGAAATGAATTGGATTCCCTGGGGTGGGGGTGAGGGGCCTGTTTCCTTCTGGCCCAGCATGCAATAGAGGGTGCCTGTACGTCCTTCCTCTCCACTGGAGAGCCGGTGTGGTGTAGTGGTTAAGAGCGGTGGACTCGTAATCTGGTGAACCGGGTTCGCGTCTCCGCTCCTCCACATGCAGCTGCTGGGTGACCTTGGGCTAGTCACCCTTCTCTGAAGTCTCTCAGCCCCACTCACCTCACAGGGTGTTTGTTGTGGGGGAGGAAGGGAAAGGAGATTGTTAGCCGCTTTGAGACGCCTTCGGGGAGTGATAAAGCGGGATATCTAATCTAAACTCTTCTTCTTCTCCTCCAGGACTCCCACGTCCGGCTCATGGGCCGCTGAATGCCTGAAGGAGGAGCTGCAGACTCGCCCCTGCGCCCCAGGCGCCTGCCCCCCTCTGTGCCTGCACGAGGGTCGGGAGATGGGTCTGGGCAGCACCTGGCTCCTGGGAGAGTGCCAGCAATGGTGAGTGCCCCGCTCGACTCAGGGAGGGGAGTCCCATGTCATATTGATTGATTATTGTTGATTATTGGTCTTGTGTTCAAATCCTGCTTCCTGGTTTCCCCTCTTCTTACGCTCTTTTAAGGACTGTTCCTCGCCAGGTGGCTCTGAAGAGCTGCTGCCAGTCAGAGTAGGCACTACTGGGCTAGATGGGGCAATGACATGAAGTGTTATAACACACACACACACCATGCCTTCGACAGGCATTGCAGCTCTCCTTTTCTGGGGTGGTCGGAGATTGGAAGCCAGGGGAGGGGCTGTCAGCCCGTTGGCAATCGCTGACCCCTTTTCTCCATCCTTCTCCCCAGTATTTGCACCCCGGAGGGCGTCTATTGCCTGGAAATCGCCTGCGCAGGTGAGTCTTCCCTTCATCAGCTGAACCGGGGCATCAGTCAACGTAAACAGACGTCTGCCAACCTGGTGCCCTCCAGATGTTTTTAGACTACAAGTCCCATCAGCCCCAGCCAGAACAATTGATCTGGACACAATATAATAATAATATAATAATTTATTATTTATGCCCTGCCCATCTTTCTGGGCTTCCCCAGCCACTCTGGGCGGCCTCCAACCAAATATCAAAAACCCAATACAGCACAAGACTTCTGTTGATGCAGCCCAGAATAGCATTAGCCTTTTTTGCTGCTGCATCACACGGTTGACTCTTGTTAAGCTTGTGGTCCACCAAGACCCCTAGGGGATCCTTTTCACATGTACTACTGGCAAGCCAGGTGTCCCCCATCTTTTATGGTTCTTCCTGCCTAAAGGCAGAGCTTGACATTTGTCCCTGTTGAAATGCAATTGACATTTTATGGGTGGACATGATGAGCTGGTTTGCAATGGGAGAAACGCACAGAGGACTTGTGGACAAGAGGACCTAGCTAGGCAGGGGAATGTGGCAAAAGGGTTGCGGAAAGAGAGAGGAAAGCTGAAGGCTAGGAATATAATAGGGCAGGGAGGGGGGCAGTGGCCCTGGGAGCAGACTCCGGGGGGCCCAGGTCCCTTTGGGCCCCCAATAAAATATTTGAGGGCCCCAGGCTCCCCCAAAGTGGGTGGTGTCTTGTGATCAATTATGCAGGGCAGGGCTTGCCTGAGTTCCCCAATATTTATTCAGGTTGGCACCCTTGCAGGTGACAGCAGGAGAGTGGTTTTAGGATGAACAGTGAAAGCCTGAACTGTAATATTTAATATTTAATATTTAATATTTAATATTTAATATTTAATATTTAATATTTAATATTTAATATTTAATATTTAATATTTAATATTTAATATTTAATATTTAATATTTAATGATAATTGATAATTAATACCCCGCCTGTCAGGGGGGAATTGCAGACCCCCCCTGCCAGTCCAGCTCTCAGCCAGTACAGGCAGCAGCCAGAGCTTTTGGAGACAGACCCCTCTTCCTCCTCCTCCTCCCCTTCTTCGTCGGGAGGGAGTGCTGGAGAGGAAGGGGGAGTGCTGAGGCTTCAGCCAGCATCCCAGGGACCGGATCCAGTTTCCAGGGGACCCAGAAGAAGGAGGACCAGGCATTTCCGGTTCCCGAGGTGCTGCGACTGGCGGGAAAATCGCGGCTCACTCGAGAGTTCTGGGAGTGACTGAGCAGACATGATTGATGTTCTCTGTACATGAATGTAAATAACTTAGATAAAAGCCTTTTGGCAGAATGAGCTTTTGTCTTTCTTGGAACGTCCAGCCAAGGGGGAAGGGAACCCCCTACGTGTGACACTGCCCATCTGGCTGGGCTTTCCCAGCCACTCTGGGTGGCTTCCAACAAAATATTAAAATACAATAATCAATCAAACATTAAACGCTTCCCTAAACAGGGCTGCCTTCAGATGTCTTCTAAAAGTCTGGTAGTTGTTGTTCTCTTTGACCTCTGCTGGGAGGGCGTTCCACAGGGCAGGCGCCACCACCGAGAAGGCCCTCTGCCTGGTTCCCTGTAGCTTTGCTTCTCGTAGTGAGGGAACCGCCAGAAGGCCCTCGGCACTGGACCTCAGTGTCCGGGCTGAACGATGGGGGTGGAGACGCTCCTTCACGTATACAGGATCGAGGCCGTTTAGGGCTTTAAAGGTCAGCACCAACACTTTGAATTGTGCTCGGAAACGTACTGGGAGCCAATGTAGTTCTCTCAGGACCGGTGTTATGTGGTCCCAGCGGTCACTCCCAGTCACCAGTCTAGCTGCCGCATTCTGGATTAATTGCAGTTTCCGGGTCACCTTCAAAGGTAGCCCCACGCAGAGCGCATTGCAGTAGTCCAAGCGGGAGATAACTAGAGCATGCACCACTCTGGCGAGACAGTCTGCGGGCAAGGAGGATCTTAGCCTGCGCACCAGATGGAGCTGGTAGACAGCCGCCCTGGACACAGAATTAACCTGCGCCCAGGGGCGTAGCAATGGGGGGGCGGGGGGGCGGGCCGCCCCGGGTGCCACCCTGAGGGAGGGTGACACTTTGGGAGCTTAAAAAAAAAATTTTTTTTTAAAAAAATTTTTTTTTAAGGCTATTTTCGGCAATGCCGGGGTGGACCTGCAGGGGCGCCAGCGAGGAGCGGTGTCACCCCCCCCTCGCTGGCCGCCCCTGCGGCTCCGCCCCGGCAGTGCCGAAAAGAGCACCCCCCCCTTCCAGCGGCTTTTCCCGCCGCTGGCTTGCAGAGCCGGGGAATGGAAAGGGGCGGGCCAGCGCGGAAGGGTGACACCCCTCCTCGCTGGCCCGCCCCTCTCCCTGCCCCGGCGCACCAAGGGGGGTGACAGGCGGCGGCTTTGGGAGACTCTGCAGAGCCTCCCGAAGCCGCCGCCCGTCAGGCATCCCTTGGTGCGCCGGGCGGCTGCTCGTGCCGCCCGGCGCACCAAGGGGGGTGACAGGCAGCGGCTTCGGGAGACTCTGCAGAGCCTCCCGAAGCCGCCGCCCGTCAGGCATCCCTTGGTGCGCCGGGCAGCTGCTCGTGCACGAGCAGCCGCCGCACGCACCAAGGGATGCCGGGTGCCGGCTTCGGGAGGCTCCCGAAGTTGGCGCCCGGCATCCCCGGGGGCGGGGCGTCGCGCTTTACGCGTGCGTCATGACGTCATGACGCACGCACACGCCGTGACGCCCCGCCCCCGGGGGTGCCTCTTGGCTTCCCGCCCCGGGTAGCCAAGAGGCACGGAACGCCCCTGCCTGCGCCTCCATGGACATCTGTGAGTCCAAAATGACTCCCAGGCTGTGCACCTGGTCCTTCAGGGGCACAGTTATCCCATTCAGGACCAGAGAGTCGTCCACACCTGCCCGCCTCCTGTCCCCCCCAAACAGTACTTCTGTCTTGTCAGGATTCAACCTCAAGTCTCTTCAGGCTGGGCAGAGAGGCAACATGACAGAAGTTTATAAAATTATTCATTCCATGGAGAGAACGGAGAGAGAGAGAGAAGGCTTCCTTTCCCTCTTCCTTCTTCGCATGGTGCATAGTTAAACTGTGGAACTCCCTGCCACAGGAGGCAGTGATGGCCGCCAACGCAGATGGCTGTAAAAGAGGTTTAGACAAATTCATGGAGGAGGGGAGGGCTATCGGTGGCTACTGGGCAGGATGCTAGACCAGCAAGCTTTTCTCATGTTCCTATGTTATTATCTTATTGTCAAAGTATCGTGGGGTTAAGGGGCGCAAGCGACACAGAGCCCCCGCAGCCTGTCGTTGGGACCCCCTGGCTGAGTTTCCCTCCCCCTCTTCTTCCTGACAGTGCACGGAGCCTGGACCCCCTGGTCGCCCTGGTCCGACTGCCCCCTCACCTGCGGCCGAGGCACCCAGATCCGAACCCGGGCCTGCGTCAACCCCCCACCACGCAACCAGGGCCTCCCCTGCGCCGGCCCCGAGACGCAAGCGCAGAACTGCTCCATCCCGCCCTGCCCAGGTGAGGGGCTCACAGCACGGACCCCCAACAGAGCTTGCTCCCCCCATTAGGTTCCCAGAAGCCCAGCTTAGGCTCAGCACAGACGGAGACACGGTTTCAGTCTCTCCGGCTTCCGGCATCCCGTTTTCAGCTCACACGCACAATGGCGACAACTCTAGCTATTGCTCTTCTGCCGTTCAATCTAAGTTCCTAAGGCAATTTTCCCCTGTTCCATCCTGTGTTCCAAATGCTTCATTGCGCTTGGAGGCTAAACTCCGCTCTGTTGAATTACAGATTTGGCGTAGGACATTTTATTATTGGTTTCTCCTAAATTTAAACGCCGCTGGTCTACTATCGCAAGATTGTCCTGAGAGCGCCTGGACAAAAGTTGTCAACCGAAAGCTTTACATTTCTGGTTTATCGCCACAACCGTTACTAACACTGGGCTTCAGTGAAGCAAATAATTGAATTAGACAGCGCCTATATCAGGGGTAGGCAACCTAAGGCCCGTGGGCCAGATGTGGCCCAATCGCCTTCTCAATCCGGCCCACGGAGGGTCCGGGAATCAGCGTGTTTTTACATGAGTAGAATGTGTCCTTTTATTTAAAATGCATCTCTGGGTTATTTGTGGGGCATAGGAATTAGTTCATTCCCCCCCCGCAAAAAAAAATAGTCCAGCCCCCCACATGGTCTGAGGGACAGAGGACCGGCCCCCGGCTGAAAAAGGTTGCTGACCCCTGGCCTATATGATATCGAGCGACAGAATAATCTGGCCACAATAAGGAACTATTGTCCATGGTGTGATTTTTTTCCACCTAGTCCAGGCATCCCCAACCTGCGGCCCTCCAGATGTTTTGGCCTACAACTCCCATGATCCCGAGCTAACAGGACCGGTGGTCAGGGATGATGGGAATTGTAGTCTGGAGGGCCGAAGTTTGGGGATGCCTGACCTACTCATTTGGACACTTTGGCACCCTATTTGCAAAATTTAACAATTCCAAAAATACAGGCACTTTTGCAAGGTTGAATATATTGCCTTTGGTTGGACTTGAGGGTTGATTTCAAACAATTCCACTTGAAAAACGGTTATGTCCCTGTGGAGATGGCAGTATTGAGTCCGTGGCTCATATGCTTCTGACTTGCTCTTTATAAAGATTTGAGGAGTGAGGTTATTAAAGGTAAAGGGACCCCTGACCATTAGGTCCAGTCGTGACCGACTCTGGGGTTGCGGCGCTCATCTCGCTTTACAGGCCGAGGGAGCCGGCGTACAGCTTCCGGGTCATGTGGCCAGCATGACTAAGCCGCTTCTGGCAAACCAGAGCAGCGCACGGAAACGCCGTTTACCTCCCGCCGGAGCAGTACCTATTTATTTACTTGCACTTTGACGTGCTATTGAACTGCTAGGTGGGCAGGAGCAGGGACCAAGCAACGGGAGCTCACCCTGTCATGGGGATTCGAACCGCCGACCTTCTGATCGACAAGCCCTAGGCTCTGTGCTTTAACCCACAGGTAATAACCCACAGGTTATTACCCCTCTACTATTTTCCACGCCAGGTCACTCAACCATTGCTACTGTGTCTTTTCTTCTAGCAGATCAAGATGATCAGGTGACAGCAAAAACTGCAAGGTTTTTAGGGGGGGCCAATTAGAATAAGATCTATTATTTTATTATATAGCTTATTCCTGTTTTCCCCAGCTGCATATAAGTGTTGACCTGTCAACAGCAATATTATCCACAATTTCTATTCTAAAACTCCAGATTCAGGAGCTCTGGAGATGGAGAAAAAAGACCAAAACATTCCGGGAGTCCTGCCACACTCAGCCTAATCTCAATTAAAAAAAAAAGACAGCAAAGATCAGAATGTCCATACAACATAGACAATGTGTTCCTTTCCACGCAGGGGACGACCTGTGCCATTGGTCCTCCTGGGGTCCGTGTTCGAGGTCTTGCGGAACGGGCTTGGCCACAAGGATGGGGGCGTGTCCTTGCCCGACCTCCGAGGACGAGGCTGCCGGAGCGTTTTGCAA
Source organism: Darevskia armeniaca (assembly GCA_034641395.1). Classification (NCBI taxonomy): domain Eukaryota; kingdom Metazoa; phylum Chordata; class Lepidosauria; order Squamata; family Lacertidae; genus Darevskia; species Darevskia armeniaca. Next base: position 871,745 of record JAWWNF010000121.1, read on the forward strand.
AGATGGGCAGCGCCAGGACGTGCAGGCTTGCTACCTCGGGGCTTGCGAAGGTGAGGAGGGGTCAGATTACCTATGACTGTGCTGATTTATATATTTATTGCCGTTCTGACTTCATGGACAAAGACAAAATCCGTAACTGGATTTTAGACAGGGACGAAGCGCTGGATTTGGCGCTATCCAACTCGGCCAGCCTATCCACGTGGTTTCCCCGCGTGAAGGCAGTGAGAGCCCTGGCTCACTACCTGAGTGACTTGACGAACCCTATGCAAAGAAGAGCTTTCACACTTGCCCGCTTTCACTCCATTCCCACAGCATTCCTACAGGGCATATTCTCCAACACTCCTCTCGACCTCCGCCTTTGTCCGTGCAACAGGGGAAAGATAGAGGATTTTACCCACTTTTTCTGCCACTGCCCTCTCTATGACTCAATAAGATTAAGGCTCCTGCTACTAATTCCTCCGACCATTGCCATGGAAGATGACCGCTTGAAATATCTATTGGCGGATGCCAATCCCATAGTCACTCGTGGCGTGGCCATCTATATCCTGCAGGCCCTGAAACTCAGGGCCACCTTGATAGGTTAACCTCTTTTAGCCCTAGACTTGTAAACTTTCCAATAGTTTACATGATTGCTATTGTTTTTATCATACCTGTTTTATTTACCATGATTTTATACCTGATGTTCGCAAATGTATAAGAATGGCAGGCTACTGCCGGGACTTCTTACTTGTGCTATGGCCAAATGACTAACGCAATAAACTTTGATTTGATTTGATTTAGTTACAGGTAGATAGCCGTGTTGGTCTGTCATAGTCAAAACAAAATAAAAAAATTCCTTCCAGTAGCACCTTAGAGACCAACTGAGTTTGTTCTTGGTATGAGCTTTCGTGTGCATGTGTATCTGAAGAAGCGTGCATGCACACGAAAGCTCATACCAAGAACAAACTCAGTTGGTCTCTAAGGTGCTACTGGAAGGAATTTTTTTTATTTTGTTTTGATTTGATTTGTGTTTCTTCCCCACCTTTTTCTCCAAGGAGCTTCCAAGTGGGGCAATTGGTTCTTCCTGTTTAATCCCCTAGGTAGGCTAAGCCGAGAGGGGCAGAGACCAGCCCAGGGTCACCCCAGTGAGCCTCCTGGCTGAGTGGCCATTGAAACGCTGGTCTTCCAGCTCCTAGTCTAACCATCGCACCACACTGGCTCTCCGGCATGTGTTTATTTTCATTTGATCTATGCAAGGGGTCTCTGATCCCACCAGGGATCTGCCTGCCAATTAGTTTCCAGGCTGAATTTGAAGCGCTGGTCTTGACCTTGTTGTTTAGTTGTTTAGTCGTGTCCTATGGTCCCAGTCGCTCTGACCCTCCCCTCTCCCTCTCCCCCTCCCCCCCAGAGTGTCCCTGGAGTCCCTGGACAAAGTGGACCAGGTGTTCCTGCAGCTTCCTGGTGCAGCAGCGATACCCGGAACCAGCGGGCTCGGGGGGGCGACGGGCAGCCCTGTGTGGGGCTGGACGGCCAGTTCCGCATGTGCGACTATTCCCAGTGCTCAGGTGAGCCATCACAGCTTCTTGTGGCCATGAGTTCCGTAGAGTAATGAGGTTGAAAACAAACAAACCTTAATTACCATTACTAACAACCCAAAACTGTGGTAATAAGGTATTTCATTATCCCATATGCAAAGCAAACAAGGCAGGCAAAAGCGTTCCTATTTAACCAGGCCTTTAGTTGATCTGATTGACGTCCTATGCCCTTATAAAATTTGGGGGGGGGCTATTGGGTTGTCGTTTTTATTTTTATTATGTATTTTGTGGTTTTATATCTTGATTCTCTTCTGTGGACAGCCCATGAGACCCCCTGGTATAGGGCAGTATATAAATTCAATAAAAAAAATAATAGCAAACAAACTGAAGAGCTGGTATCACTGGCTCATTAGTTTTGTCAGCTTAATAAAACTTGGCTTAATTGGAGTTTGAATTCAGGTGCAACCTAAGTCCAGGGGCCGGATGCGGCCCAATCGCCTTCTCAATCCGGCCCACGGATGGTCCGGGAATCAGCGTGTTTTTACATGAGTAGAATGTGTCCTTTTATTTAAAATGCATCTCTGGGTTGTTTGGTGGGGCACAGGAATTCCTTCATCTCCCCCCCCCCCAAAAATATAGTCTGGGCCCCCACATGGTCTGATGGACGGTGGACCGGCCACGGCTGAAAAAGGTTGCTTATGCCTGATCAAAGTCATGGTCTGGGGAAAGCACCCGGGGGCTGGGGGGGGGGCATGGGCAAGGCAGGTGCCTGCAGAAAGTCTCTTTCCCCTCTAGACTACAGGATCCCAGGAATTGGGAGGGACCTCAAGGCCCCATCCAGACTGACCCCCAACCCAACAATATTCTATTGCAATATTCGTTGTACCCTGGGGGTTTCCCCACCTGGTCATGTTAGGATGCAGGGGTTTCCTGGTCTCCCCCCCTCCCCCCCCAGCACCCCGGGAGCAGCCTGTCTCCTTGCTCTGTTGAGGACCCCGGCTTCACCCGCCTCCCCACCGCCGGCTTTCCCCCCAGAGTCCAGCTGCGAGGCGCCCTTTGAGTTCCGGGATTGCGGCTCGCCCTGCGACAGCCTCTGCTCCACGATGCGCCACCCAGAGCTGTGCAAGGACATCCCCCGCTGCCTGCCCGGCTGCTACTGCCCACAGGTGAGAGCTGCGCCTGCTGTTCTGGGTTGGTCCCATCACCTGTGGAACTCTCCGCTGCATGATTTGGGCAGAGCAGCAGGCTCTCCTTCAGATCTGATTCTGGGTTCTCTCTCTTCCTCCCCCCTTCAAGGGCCTGGTGGAACAGAACGGGGCCTGCGTCCCGCCCTCGCAGTGCGGCTGCCTCCACCTCAGCCAATCGGAAGGCCCCGTATCCTTGGCGGCAGGAGACGCCGTTTCGATTGGCTGCAAGGAGTGGTGAGTCGATGGCCCGGGAAAACGGCTTCACTCCCGGGGGTGGGCAGGAAAAGGGAAGGAGTCAAAGACCGGGAGGTGGGATCTTCCGCTGCAGGCCAGCTTTCCCCAACCTGGTGCCCTCCAGGTGTTTTGTACTATAACTCCCAGCACCTCCGGCAGCAATGCAGATATGGCGCCCTCGGTTCGTCATGATCGTGGAACAGACTCCCATGGAAAGTGATAGACTCCCCTTCTTCTGAGCTTTTAAAGCAGAGCTTGCATGGCCATCTGTCAGGGATGCTTTAGTCGTGAATTGCAGGGATATTATTATTATTATTGCATTTTTAAAAATTACACATAAAGCATGAATTTAACGTTACATCCAAATATTCAAAAAGAAAAAGAAAAAATACGGAAAAAAATAAAAATATATATTGAAAAAATGAAAAAAAAAGAGAAAAGGGAGGGGGGAGAAAATTGATATAAAAAACAAAAAAGAATTAGTCCAGTAGACAAAATTGTTCAAAGGATACAAACAGCAATTTAAATATTCTATACGCCAGGTTCTCAGAAAGAAATACATTTGTAATCCTTCTTTTCTATCTTTCTTTACAGTCTTTCTGTTCGGAAAACTAGTTTGAATCCCTGTTATATTCGTTGACTTCCCTCTATCTCTTTGCAGCTTCAGCACTTCTCTTGAGCGACAAATATTCTGTATTCATCTATTAAAATCAGGGTCCCCCCCCCCATTATATCTGCAAGATTAATCTAAGCACAACCAAGTATTGTTTTTGGAACCATATTTTGCCAGGCGGTTTTTATAGCAATCCCATTCCTTTTTTACCTTGTCGCCTGAGTGATCTCTTATTAGTTCTGTCCTTTTGTCTAGCCCAAGGAACTCGCACAACTTTAATTGCGGGGGGGGGGTTTGACTAGATGCCCCTTAGGGGTCCCTTCCAAATCGGTGATTAACCTGCAACTTTCTCTCTGCAGTATCTGCCAGCAGGGGGAGCTGCAGTGCAGCAGCGAAGGCTGCCAAGGTGAGACCCTCTTGCCAGGGAAGCTCCTCCTCTCACTGTCCCGGGGTAGACTGCGCCAGACCAGGGAGGAACCATGCCAAGCCATGTTGGGAATCAGAGGATAATAGGTTTTTGAACCAGATCTTTGCATACTGAACCTGGGCAGGCCACTCTGCATGCCGACACAAATCACTCAGCACGACAAAAAAAAACCTGTGTGTTGCACCCTTTAAGCAGAAAACCAAAAATAAGCAACACAACGGCCAACGATGGTTTGAAAGTGATATATTTTTATTTCTCTTATGAAATAACAAAAAGGCAACGGACAGTGTTCCGGTAATGCCACTGTTTCGTTAGTATCTTCTTCAGCTCAACATGACTGTAAGAAATAAACAGAAGAACAACTAAACATCTGTGTGGGTATGCACCTCAGTAGGCAGCTAGACTGGTGACTGGGAGCGGCCGCCGAGACCACATAACACCGGTCTTGAAAGACCGACACTGGCTCCCAGTACGTTTCCGAGCACAATTCAAAGCGTTGGTGCTGACCTTTAAAGCCCTAAATGGCTTCGGTCCAGTATACCTGAAGGAGCGTCTCCACCCCCATCGTTCAGCCCGGACACTGAGGTCCAGTGCCGAGGGCCTTCTGGCGGTTCCCTCGCTGCGTGAAGCCAAGTTGCAGGGAACCAGGCAGAGGGCCTTCTCGGTGGTGGCACCCGCCCTGTGGAACGGCCTCCCTTCAGATGTCAAAGAGAACAACAATTACCAGACCTTTAGAAGACATCTGAAGGCAGCCCTGTTTAGGGAGGCTTTTAATGTTTTATAGATTATTGTATTTTAATGCTCTGTTGAAAGCCGCCCAGAGTGGCTGGGGAAACCCAGCCAGATGGGCGGGGTATAAATAATAAATTATTATTATTATTATTATTATTATTATTATTATTATTATTATATAAACCATGCAAACCATACAATACAGTAATATAAACATACTTAACATAATATACCAATATAATAACAAATAATAACATACCTAACCATACGATAGAATTTTCACGGAGCAGTGGTCATAAAATATGTAACCACTGCCAAAGGTAACCAGAACTACAGAGGCTTATAAACCCATTCATGACACCAGGTGAGTTACATGATAATCAAGACTGACTGCAGTTAAAGTGACATCACTCCTACAGCTGAACTAAATAAAACAACCAAGATCCATTTCTGAATTCAACCCTTCTGGATGAAGCGTCCTAAACATAAAAATAAATTGGGATTCCTTCTGTCTTAGCCTTTTTACAAAGTCACATCTGTGATTAGAGGTTCTCCTGTTGATCCACAGCACTGTGAAAAGTAAATCCGTGTCAGAGTGGTTATGTGACAAAAAATGCTCGACCAAAGGAGCTCGACACAAATCACTCTGCAGAAGCCTGTCCTGAGAGGCAGAAATCTTCTCTCCAGCCCTTTCAATCGTGTGATTGCAGCAGCAAAAAAACCCAACATCATGCAATTCTAGGCTGCATCAGTAGAAGTCTAGTGTCCAGATCAAGGGAAGTCATAGTCCATCTCTATTGTGCCTTGGTCAGACCTCACCTGGAATACGGTGTCCTATTCTGGACACCACAATTTAAGGAGGATGTTGACAAGCTGGAAGGTGGGCAGAGGAGGGAGACCAAGATGATCAAGGGTCTGGAAACCGAGCCTAATGAGGAACGGTTGAAGGAGCTGGGTAAAGAGGAGGCTGAGAGGAGATCTGAGAGCCATCTTCAAATATCTCAAGGGCTGTCACCTGGAAGATGGAACACGCTCGGTTTCTCCTGCTCCGGAGGGTAGGACTCGAACCCGTGGCTTCAAGTTATAGGAAAGGAGATTCCGACTAAACATCAGGAAGAACTTTCTGAGGGCAAGAGCTGTTGGACAGTGGAACGGTCTAGGTCAGGTGTCCCCAGACTCACCGCGCGGCGGGCTGGTTCCTCCGGTGACGATCGCGCGGGGGGCCGGAGGGCGTGGGAGCGTGCGCCCTCGCTTTTTCCAGCATGGCGCAGCACCGGAAATAGCGTTTGTGCATGCGCAAACATCATTTCCGGCGTGACACGGCACTGGAAATAGCTTGTACGCGTGTGCACGGCCCTCCGCGGACCCGGAAAGGACGTTTTGCGCATGCGCAAACACTATTTCCAGTGCCGCATTGACCCGGAGATGGGCAGCTGCGCCACGGTAAGAGCGGGCAGCGGGGGTTGTTGGGAATCACCGGAGGCCGAATAAACGAGCCCCTCGGGCCACATCCGGCCCCCGGGCCATAGTCTTGCGACCCCTGGTCTAAGTAGACTCTCCTTCCTTGGAGATTTTATAGCAGAGGTTGGGTGATCATCTGTTGGTGATTCTTTAGCTGAATTTCAGGGGTTGGACTAGATGATCTTTGGGGGTCCCATCCAACTCTACCATTCTCTGATGATTCCTTTCTCCCCCTCAGGTCTGCTTCCAGTCAGCGCCTGGTCGGAGTGGACGTCCTGCTCCTCTTGCCTGCCTTTCATGGCCCTCGGCCCCAGCGTGGCCTCCACCCTCTTGGCTCAGCAACACAGCTGGTCCCTTGGAGAAGGAGCCCCCCAGCCTGTCCTGGTGTCCGTCCAGCATCGCTTCCGACTCTGCCTGGACCCGCAGACGGGCAGAAGCTGGACAGGACCGGCCACCCTGTGCTCAGCCGAACTGGATCAGGAACGCCTTTGCCCGGATCCTCACATTTGCGAAGGTTTTGTGCTGGGTTATTTAAAAAAAATCACTTATACAAGATAATAATAATAATAATAATAATAATTATTATTATTATTATTATTATTATTATTTAATATTTATACCCCGCCCATCTGGCTGGGCTTAATAATAATAATAATAATAATAATAATTTAATATTTATACCCCGCCCATCTGGCTGGGCTTCCCCAGCCACTCTGGGCGGCTTCCAACAAAACATTAAAATACAATAATCCATCAAACATTAAAAGCTTCCCAAGATAACATACAAGAACAAAAAATAGAAAACAATTGCAGCTGAATCAAAATGAAAACGAAGCGCACACGCAAGAGAGATCGTTTCATTCACACACCCTTCAAAATACATTTCTTATTAGTGTTGAGCGGTAACAACATTTTTTAAAAAAGAGATTTGCTTTGTTCATAAAAGTCAGGATATTGCCTGGTGCCGTTCTCATAATAATTCCAAACGGCAGCATATCTCACAGGAGGGTTTCAAACGGTATTATCATTAAAGTCATTGCGACTTTTTGGCATTGGATCAGATTGTTATTATTGACGCCTGACGTTTTATTCTGTTTTTACAGAATAAAAAGCGCCCAGAGTGACTGGAACTAGAACAATGAAAGGCAACACGTAGACCATTAAACGATAAAGGCACTAATTCATTCAACATAACAAACACATAATAACATCAGAATCTCCAAAGATAAAGTGCGTCATATAGTCTTTTTAGCAACAACTGCAATAATTTTCTTCTGGCAATGCAGTGAAAAGTCTTTAGATGCACGTCGATATACGTAGATACACGTGGAATGGTGTCAAGGCGATCGGAAGGACAGTGATCCGGATAATAGCACTGTTTCGAATGAATCTTCCTCAGCAGTAGCACTTCAGTGAAAAGAATAGACTTCTATGGAGCAGTGGTCATAAACCTATGTACCACTGCCAGAGTGACTGGGGCAGAGTGACTGGGCTCTTTGTCATGTCCAGGGGTGGAGGAAGCCTCCTCGTCACCCGGGGCGGCGAACGAAGGTGTCCCCTGCGGGCGGGGCATCGTGACGCTGCATCGTGACGTCACGACAGAGTGCACATGCGCGAAATGCCGCACGTGCGCACTCCGTCGCCGGCGCAGCGACTCGCAAGGGTGCCGCGGGAGCAGCAGCGCCGCCGGCAGGCGGGCCCCGCGCAGGGTGGGGCCAGCCCAAGTGTCACCCCCTCCTCCCCTGGAACCCGGGCATAAAGCCCCCTCGCCCCACCCCTTGCGACGCCAGTGGTCATGTCTAGTGCCCTGAATCTAGGCAACACTGAGCTCCCAAGATGTTTTGGACCACAAATCCCATCAGCTGTGCTGGCTGGGAGGAGATAATAACAATAACAATAACAATAACAATAACAACAATAACAATAATTTATTTAAACCCCACCCATCTGACTGAGTTTCCTCAGCCACTCTGGGCGGCTCCCAACATAATAATAATAATAATAATGCGATAAAACATCAAACATTAAAAAACTTCCCCAGACAGTACTGACTTCAGATGTCTTCTAAAAGTCAGATAGTTGTTTAGTTGCCCTGAATCTAGTCAACACTGAGCTCCCAAGATGTTTTGGACCACAAATCCCATCAGCTGCGCTGGCTGGGAGGAGATAATAATAATAATAATAATAATAATAATAATAATAATAATAATTTATTTAAACCCTACCCATCTGATTGAGTTTCCTCAGCCGCTCTGGGCGGCTCCCAACAGAATAATAATAACAATAATATTAATAAAGCGATAAAACATCAAACATTAAAAACTTCCCCAGACAGTACTGCCTTCAGATGTCTTCTAAAAGTCAGATAGTTGTTTGTTTCCTTGACATCTGATGGGAGGGTGCCACCACCAAGAAGGCCCTCTGCCTGGTTCCCTGTAACCTCACTTCTTGCAGGGAGGGAACCGCCAGAAGGCCCTTGGAGCTGGACCTCAGTGTCCGGGCTGAACGATGGGGGTGGAGACGCTCCTTCAGGTCCCCAAATGCCCTTAGGGGGCCAGGAGTAGAGAAATCTGCGTTTTGCGTGGTCCTTAATGTGGGAGAGGGGACTTTGGTGGGGGGGGCAGCAGCAGCGGAGCCGGCTGAGACAGCCTCCCCCCCGCAAGGCCACTATCTGCAGCTCCTCCTCTCCCTTCCAGACTTCTGCCTGTGGAGCGGTTGGGCCCCCTGGAGCCCCTGCCGTGCGCCCTGCAGCGGGGGGTTCCGCACTCGCCAGCGCTATGCCCGTCACCCATCAGGAGAGCCCCGGTGCCGTGGGGCGTGGTCCCAGTCCGAGAGCTGCAACACGGCCACCTGCCCAGGTACGTTCCCTCCAGCTGGGGTGCGGGGAGCATCCTTAAGGCCCCTCCGAGGTGGCAAATCCCCCAAAGGCTGGGAAACGGAGGAAACTCCTGCCTTGGAATCAAGTCAGACCATTGGTCCATCTAGCCCAGTGTTGTCTCCACTGACCGGCAGCAGCTCTCCAGGGCTTCAGGCAGAAGACCAGATCCTGCGCTTGTGTTTTGCTAACCCTGAAGGTGCCCTGTTATGGGAAACCCGAAAGGAGGACTGTTATGTACTGAGCTGAATCCTAGAACAATAGGATCCAGAATGCAGCAGTCTGATTGGTCCGCAGGAGCCACCCAATCCAGCTCCAGGTGGAAGTGAATCAGCGACCTGATTGGCCTGCAAGAGCAGCCAATCAGGCTCCTGGAGGAAATGAATCCGCAACCTGATTGGCCAGGAATTAGCCAATCACATGAGGCCCATTCTGTAAATAATGTATATATAGCAGACGTTTTGGGGGAAGATTCATTGCTACTACCGGTATGAGCTGAATAAAGAGCGTGAAATTCACACTTGATTTCGGTTTCCGGGAGTGTTGCTGCCTCCCAACCGCGGAGCCAGAGCTAGCAGCCATTGATCGCCCTCTCCTCCGTGACTTTGTCTAAGTGAGCAAAGTTCCAGGAATCTAGACCTCAACACGCCTGGTGTGGACACAATCAGAAACGAGTCTGAAACTCACTTATTAACTTACTTCATAAGATTCCCATGCCACCTGGTTGTTTAGGAAGAGAAACCCCAAAGCGGTTTGCAAAAAGAGAACATCAGTAAGAGCAAGAAAAAATTGCAATACTGTACTTTAAAACATACATCAGGGGTAGGCAACCTAAGGCCCGGGGGCTGGATGCGGCCCAATTGCCTTCTCAATCCAGCCCACGGACGGTCCGGGAATCAGCGTGTTTTTACATGAGTAGAATGTGTCCTTTTATTTAAAATGCATCTCTGGGTTATTTGTGGGGCATAGGAATTCGTCCTTTTTTCTTTTCGAAATATAGTCCGGCCCACCACATGGTCTGAGGGACGGTGGACCGGCCCCCTGCTGAAAAAGTTTGCTGACCCCTGACATACCGTACAACAAAAAATGAAAATACCAAGATGGACTAAAATTCAACTTTCTAAGCATCTGGTTTGGCCTGTCTAAACAAGAATGTTCTCAGCAGGCACTGAAGAGAGTACAGCGGTACCTCGGTTTTCATACGTCTCCGTTGACGAACATTTCGGTTTTCGAACGCCGTAAACCCGGAAGTAAATGCTTCCGTTTTCGAACACGCCTTGGAAGTCGAACGGCTTCCGCTGAGTGTTATTTTTCTCAATTTTCAGGCCTCCCTTTGCGCCTCGGTTCTCGAATGTTTCAGAGCTCGAACAGTCTTCTGGAACGGATTACATTTGAAAACCGAGGTACCACTGTGCGGCAAAGGGGCCTACTTGATGTCAAGAGGCAGGGAGTTCCAAAGTCTCGATGCTGCCACACTAAAAGATTCACCCGCTTTTTCATGGTCCCGGGGGCTGTTCTTCCTCCCTTCCCCCAGGAGAGGAATGTGAAGATCGGGGCAAAGTCCGGTCCCCATCCTGCGCCAACAGCTGCCCTCGCGCCTGCGCAGACCTCTGGGAGCATGTGGAGTGTCTACATGGGGACTGCAAGCAAGGTAACGCCCCCCCTTCTGCCCCCCCCACCACTGCCAGCCCTGCCCAGTCCTGGATTTTGTCTAAAACTGGTTCCTCCTTGTTGCCCTTCCGCTGACAGGTGAATATATTTTCAATCCGCCAGGTTTTTCACAGAATTGTAGAGATGGGAGGGACCACGAGGGTCACGGAGTCCAACCCCCCATCTAGTCCGACCCCTTGCAATGTAGGAATCTTTTGCCTAACGTGGGGATCGAACCCTCGACCTTGAAATTAAGCGCCACATGCTCTACCAATTGAGCTATCCCAGGCTTTGTGTGTGTCTGCCTACTTGGGTTTTTTAAGGAAATGGCATTTAACAGCACTGGGCTTTTCCTTCCTTCCTTCCTTCCTTCCTTTCCTTTTTTACTATTTTTTGAACAATTTGTTTTTACATCATTTTAATTGAAAAGCCCCAAATGCTGCAACCGTTCCTCACAGGGGCGTTGCTCCATCATCCTGATCGTTTTGGCTGCCACTCTTAAGAGACTGGCCTCTTTGGCTAGGACAGGGGTAGGCAAACTAAGGCCCAGGGGCTGGATGCGGCCCAATCACCTTCTCAATCCGGCCCATGGACAGTCCGGGAATCAGCGTGTTTTTACATGAGTAGAATGTGTGCTTTTATTTAAAATGCATCTCTGGGTTATTTGTGGGGCATAGGAATTCGTTCATTTCCCCCCCCCCAAAAAAAACACCATAGTCCGGCCCACCACATGGTCTGAGGGACGGTGGACTGGCCCACGGCTGAAAAAGGTTGCTGACCCCTGGGCTAGGAGGAGCCTGCCCTCCCTTTATTCACCCCAAAGTCCATATTCTTGCTAGAGCCATATTCCCAGCTTCTTGTGGCCATGAGTTCCATAGAGTAACTGTGAGATACACGAAGGAGTGGGAGGTACCTTTTGTGTTTTGGAATTCCCTCCGTTCATGGCCTCGTCCACGCCCTTCGTGTCAGAACCCAAACTGCCCTCCTCCTCCGAAGGCGCAGAAGAAACGCTCCTCTCTCGCCCGGCCAGTTCCTCATCCCCCTCTCCTTCCCTCCCCTCCACACCCAGGATGCCGGTGTCCTGACAAACAGCTCCTCCAGGACGGGGTCTGCGTTCCGATCCCGGCTTGCCGCTGTGGACTCCCCACTGCCAACATCACCCTGGAGGTCATGCCAGGGCAGACGGTGGAGCTGGATTGCCACAACTGGTAAGGGGTCAAATTGGGGGGGGGAGGGGTCACATTCCCTGGCAAGGAAATCTTGGAGAATTTAATTTCTTAAATGTTCTAATTTAAATCAAGTCGCAAACATTTTTCCCCATTTTATTTTCCATTTTACAAATATTTTAACAAAGAAAACATTTGCACAGTCAAGCTAATGTGCCATATCTTCAAATCGAGTTCTGTCCCCACTTTCTGCGATTACGGCTAGACAGCATCTTAAAAAAGTCCGTATAGTTCAAGCTATGGTTTCCCCAGTAGTGATGTATGGAAGTGAGAGCTGGACCATCAAGAAGGCTGATCTCCGAAGAATTGATGCTTTTGAATTCTGGTGCTGGAGGAGACTCTTGAGAGTCCCATGGACTGCAAGAAGATCAAACCTCTCCATTCTGAAGGAAATCAGCCCTGAGTGCTCACTGGAAGGACAGATCCTGAAGTTGAGGCTCCAAGACTTTGGCCACCTCATGAGAAGAGAAGACTCCCTGGAAAAGACCCTGATGCTGGGAAAGATGGAGGGCACAAGGAGAAGGGGACGGCAGAGGACGAGATGGTGGGACAGTGTTCTCGAAGCTACCAACATGAGTCTGACCAAACTGTGGGAGGCAGTGGAAGACAGGAGTGCCTGGCGTGCTCTGGTCCAGGGGGTCACGAAGAGTCGGACACAACTAAACAACTAAACAACAAGAACAATCCAGTTCAAACCTGTTTACTTTTTCCAGTTCAAACCTGTTTACTTTGTATACCCTTTAAATTATTTTTGCTGCACGTTTTTACGTCAACCCTGCTAACGATTTAGGTTGTTTACAGTAATTCTTCAAATAGTCCACAAATTCCGCCACCACCGAGAAGGCCCTCTGCCTGGTTCCCTGTAACTTGGCTTCTCGTAGTGAGGGAACCGCCAGAAGGCCCTCAGCGCTGGATCTCAGTGTCCGGGCTGAACGATGGGGGTGGAGACGCTCCTTCAGGTATACTGGACCGAAGCCATTTAGGGCTTTAAAGGTCAGCACCAACACTTTGAATTGTGCTCGGAAACGTACTGGGAGCCAATGTAGTTCTCTCAGGACCGGTGTTATATGGTCCCGGCGGCCGCTCCCAGTCCCCAGTCTAGCTGCCGCATTCTGGATTAATTGCAGTTTCCGGGTCACCTTCAAAGGTAGCCCCATGTAGAGCGCATTGCAGTAGGCTAAGCAGGACTTACCGTATATACTAGAGTATAAGCCGACCCGAATATAAGCCGAGGCACCCAATTTTACCACAAAAAAACTGGGAAAGCTTCATAGGAGCCACTGCCTGCCTCACTCGAGTATAAGCCAAGGGTGGCTTTTTCAGCACAAAAAATGTGCTGAAAAACTAGGCTTATACTCGAGTATATAGGGTAACTAGAGCATGCACCACTCTGGCGAGACAGTTCGCAGACAGGGAGGGTCTCATCCTGTGCACCAGATGGAGCTGGGAGACAGCTGCCCTGGACACAGAATTGACCTGCGCCTCCATGGACAGCTGTGAGTCCAAAATATCTCCCAGGCTGCGCACCTGGTCCTTCAGAGTTCTCTGTGTTGCTGCTCTCGCCCTTGTGCTTCTCACCACGAAATGCTCTTGCGGTGCCTGAATTTGAACTGCCATTCTGTTTCCTGAGCTGCTTTGAGCTTGGCTTGCGTCTGAGAAAGTGGCATACAAACGAAACGATGGCTGGATGATGGACGGGCGCATGCGCAGTAAGGTGATCTCGCAGGTCAGCCGGTCCCAAGGTGCTCAGATCCTAGTAATTTGGGGTTCCCGTCTCTTCCTTCCCTCCGCAGCACCTGTGCCAACGGCACCTTCTTGTGTCCTGAGAAGGAGTGCCCGTCCTATGGGGAATGGTCCGCGTGGAGCCCCTGTTCTGCCAGCTGCGGTGGGGGCAGTGCCCTGCGGCACCGGCCGTGCCATGAGAGCCCTGCGGGAGCCCCTTGTGCCGCCGATGCCATGGAGGAAGCAGCCCAGTGCAGCCCACAGCCCTGCGAGGGTGAGTCTGCCTGGCGTCAGGGCAAGCGAGTGCCCCACCCCCCACCCCTGGGCCCTGCCAACACAGCCAACTCTCTCTCTCTCTCTCTCTCTCTCTCTCTCTCTCTCTAATTAATTTTAATTAATTTTAATTAATTTTAATTAATTTTTCATTAATAACAATCCAGTGGAGGCCACATTAATACAATACCAAATCATGCCAAATCACAATACAATCAAAAGAGCCAATTAATCAGTTCCAAATTCAATGTTTTTGGACGTAAAAAATTTTCTTGATATGTAATAGATATAGCAGGAAGTGCGTATAGGTTAAGAATATTTGGAAAGCACAACGAGGTGAATCGGAAGTCAAAAATGTGTGTGAGGTTTAGTTGTCGTTGTGGTATTGTTTTTGTCTGTTTGTCTTGCATGTTTTGCAATAAAGATAAAAAAAATAAGCAAGGAGAACCCACCGCCTCCCAAGGGAGTGCATATTTATGTGTATAATATTAATTAAAATGTATCTACATATGCAAACATTCGAAACTTAACGTTCATAACTATCAATGGGTCTGCTCTGATTAGGGCTTAGTTTACTATGAAATTATTCCCACTGCAAGCTGCTCTGATACAGCCTTTGCGTGACCCGGGTGGCCCCCAGCCTTTGAATCTCTCCCCCCCCCCTCTGGTTCTACCAGCTGGAGCAGAGGTAGGCAACCTAAGGCCTAGGGGCCGGATGCGGCCCAATCACCTTCTCAATCCGGCCCGCAGACGGTCCAGGAATCGGCATGTTTTTACATGAGTTGAATGTGTCCTTTTATTTAAAATGCATCTCGGGGTTCTTTGTGGGGCATAGGAATTCGTTCATTCCTCCCCCCAAATATAGTCTGGCCCCCCACATGGTCTGAGGGACGGTGGACCGGCCCACAGCTCAAAAAGGTTGCTGACCCCTGAGCTGGAGCATCTCTTCCGGAGCACAGGCCGGCAGGCGCAGGAGGGGAGACCCCAGCACTGCCCCTGACACCCCCTCTGCCCCCCCTTTCCTTCCGCAGCCGCCTGCCTGCTGAGTGAGTGGTCAGCCTGGAGTCCCTGCAGCGCCACCTGCGGAGGAGGCGAGTCCGAGAGGAGCCGCAGCCTCCTCTCTCCACCGCCGGGGGAGCCCTGCCCCCACCCGCTCCTGCAGCACCACGCCTGCAACACACAGAACTGCACGCCAGGTAAGACTCCCCCCCAAAAAAAGCCACCCAACGGCAGGGCCGGCTCAGTGGCAGCCGGGGGCCAAAGACTCCCTGTTTATCCTTGCATTTATATTCCACCAAGGAGCTCAAGGTGGTGTAGAAGGTGATCCCACTTCATTTCATCCCAAGAACAACGGCCCTGCAAGGTAGGCTAGGCAGAGAGGTAGTGACCAGGCTGAATTCGCAGAGTGTGGATGTGTCCTCTGGTCCCTCCCAGGTCCTGTTCCTCATTTATTCCCTGCAACGACAGCCCTGCAAGGTAGGCCGGGAGGCAGCGACCAGCCCAAGGTCACCCAGTGAGCTTCATCGCCAAATAGGGTTAGGGTTAGGGTTAGGATTCCTGGTCTCTCCCAGTTTCTGGCTCAACACTCTCTTCTTCTTTTTATAATAATTTTTATTTGATTTCACAAGTAAAAAAATTATTAATTATTGATTATTGATTATTAAAATACAAGCATGTGCATCCACCTGAAAAGATTCCTCCAAATCTCTGGACTTCCACCTTCCCCTCTTTGGGACCTACTGTTAACCTTTTCTGCTGCATCTTTTTTCAATGCAGTGGTACCTCCGGTTGCGGACGGGATCCGTTCCAGAGGTCCGGTCGGATCCCAAGGTTTCCGCAACCTGAGGACTGCTTCTGCGCATGCGAGCGCAGCAAAACCCAGTAAAATACTTCTGGGTTTGCCGCTTTCACATCCCAAAGTTTACGTAACCAGAGGTACTACTGCAGTCCATCCTATATAATAAAGTGCAAGTGTCTCTGCGTCCAGTCCCTGTGTCCCTGGGATTGCGCTACTGCGCATGTTCCCCACGGACAGCCGTTGGGACTTGGAGCGCAGAGGTGGGTCGCGTGCTTATTATGCATGATTATGCATGGTAGCGAGGCTGCGATTGGCCGAAGAAAGCACTTGCTGGCGCCAATCGGAGAGCGCCGTTCTGAGTGGCGATTGCTGAGGCGAAAGACATGGAGACAGGCTGGGGGCTTTTCCTGCGGGCGGCGGCGGCGGCGTGGCTCTGCTTGGCCGGGGCAGCCTCTGCCTCGGCGCCCCCTCAGCGCTACACCCCCGACTGGCCCAGCTACACCCCCGTCCAGTCCCTGTGTCCCTGGGATTGCGCTACTGCGCATGTGCCCCACGGACATATGTTCTAGCGCCCGTTAATTTAACGGGCTTCATGTCTACTAGTATTTTTATAATTTTTATAATTCCATTATCTCAATAGTACTTTCTACATTTCAAGTGTTATTGCAATCCTGCTCATGTTTTTATCTGCTTACAGTGGTCTCCAAGGTAAATTATAATTTCCCCCCCATTTTTTTGTAAAAGTTTTGGTCTTCTTGGTTCCTGAGCCTTCCGGTCAGTTTTGCCATTTTGGCATAGTCCAGCAGTTTAATTTGCCGTTCTTCTCTGGTAGGGAATTTGTCTTCTTTCCATCTCTGGGCTAGTAACATCCGTGTGGCTGTCGTCGCGTGCATAAAAAGTCTTTTCTGCTCTCTTGGAATTTCAGCACCTACAATTCTTAATAGAAAAGCCTCTGGTTGTTGTTTTTTATAAAAGTTAGTTCAATTTATTTCCCCCCCCCCCAATTCATTAAGTATCATCTCCCAGAATGCTTTTATTACCTTACACATCCACCACATGCCTTCTTTTTCTTTACATTTCCAGCAGATATTTGCACCTGTCCTATACATTTTTGCTAATTTACTAGGCGCCAAATACCACCGGCACATCATTTTCATATAATTCTCTTTCAGCGTACAGCATGCCGAAAATTTCAAATCAGTTTTCCATCATCTTTCCCAGTCTGAAAGTTGAATATTGTACCCCCAACCCCTCACCCGGTCTGGCCCAGCACTCTAACCACTACACCACGCTGCCTCTCACGTCGTTGCCTCTTCCTCCTCCCTCTCTGTGCCAGAATGCCCAGAGTCCCAAGTCTACAGCGACTGCGCCAACGCCTGCCCGCGGTCGTGCTCCGACCTGCGCCCCCACACCCAGTGCCTGCGTGAGGATTGCCGCCCGGGCTGCGCATGCCCCTCCGGACAGGTGAGTGAGATGCCCTATCTGTCTACCTAGGCCAGCGGGCGGCAATATTTTTTAGCCGTGTCCACTGTCCCTCAGACCTTGTGGCAGGCTGGAGAAGCGGCACCGGGGGGAGGGGAGCTGGAAGAAGAGGCGAGGGGGCAAGTGTTCCTCCCCCCTCCCCCCCAGCCCCATCCGCTGCACTTACCTTCCCAGGGGCACGATCCGTAGCCCATTTCATCTCAGTGGGCTTGAGCAGTTATTGAGGCGCTGAACAAGCGGCCTTGAAACGATTGCGGCTTACTTGTGAGTAAGTGCATCTCTAGGGCTCTTAGTGTCCGTGCATCCAGCAAAGGAAGAATAGATACAAAAACTTATGGAGTATGCAGAAATGGTGAAATTCACTGGAAGAATAAGAAAGCCAGATAATAACACTTTTTATACAAGAATAGAGATGACTTGTTGATTGTTTACAGATAAATTGTAAACAGATAAAAGCATTAGCAGGGTTATTGTAACAACCTGCAGTTTTATAAGAGTACATATTTAAAGAAGATAATATTTGGAGTCGAGTGTGGACTTCATGCTCTTTATTCAGCTCATAGTAGCGAGGAATGAGAGTTTCCCCAGAACCTCTGCTTTATATACATTATTTACACAATGGGCCCCACGTGATTGGCTAATTCCAGGATACTCCTGTAGGCCAATCCGATTGCGGATTCACTTCCCCCTGGAGCTAGATTGGGTGGCTCCTGCGGACCAATCAGACTGCTGCATTCTGAATCCTATTGTTCTAGGACCAATCGGACTGCTGCATTCTGGATCCTATTGTTCTAGGACCAATCAGACTGCTGCATTTTGGATCCTATTCAACTCAGTACATAACAACCACGTTAAATGAACTTGGATATGCCGAAGATATTAAAAAATAAATTTAAGGGGCCACAGAAAGAGGGCGAAGGAAGCCGAATTTTGGAATGCCAAATTGATTGTAAAACTAATGAAATGTATAAATTTGAAAAGTAAAAAAAAGATGGCAAAGTTGACATTCACCCGTTTGTGCATTAACGAGCCCTAAACTTGCTATCTGACTGCAATTTCCTGCCCTTATGAGCCGAGAGCCCCTTCCCAGGAGCGCATCTCTGCCAGGCCCAGCCTCTTCTCCCCGAGGGGCCAGGAAGGGGGGGTTCCCTTGCCCCACGGCAGAGCGTCTGCTGAAACCGAGCCTCCTCTGGGTCCACAGGTGCTGCAGGACGGGAGCTGCGTCCCCCCAGAAGGATGCCGCTGCCGGCTGGGCTCGGTGCCCGCCATGCCCTGGGCTGCCAACATTTCCCAAGAGGAGCAGGGACAGGAGCACCCGCCGGGCAGCGTCATTCGCCACGAGTGCAACAGCTGGTGAGCGTGGGCGGGGTCTCTGAAATAGTCACTTTGGGGGGCAAAAGAGAAACCATTGCAGCACAGAAACTTTGAGCCAGGACTCCTGGGTCCTGTTCCAGCTGCGGAAATTGTAGGGCAGCTGTTCTTGACTTAGTAATAATAAATAACAATAACAATAATTTACTATTTATACCCCGCCCATCTGGCTGGGTTTCCCCAGCCACTCTGGGTGGCTTCCAACAGAACATTAAAATACAATAGTCTATTAAACATTAAAAGCTTCCCTAAACAGGGCTGCCTTCAGATGCATAGCTGTCAACTTTCGGATTTGAAAATAAGGGATTTTTCCAAACTTTCGGATTTGAAAATAAGGGATGGCGCCAGGGCGGTGCAATGGCACCAAGTAGCCTCGCCACCCTGCGCTCCAGAGGCTGCGCGCAAACGGGTGAGCGGAAGAGCGAGCGCGTAGACGGCAGGCAGGCAGGCTGTCTGTCTGGTTGGGCGTGAGGGTCTGGCTGCACAAGGCATGCAAGCTCCGCCCCCAGTCGGTCTCAGACTCCTGATTGGCAGCCCAGCAACGCAGCTGAGGAACCTCCCTGGCCGGCAGGGAGGGAGAGGAGCTGCTTCCTTTGAAATCCAGGAAATTTAAGGGATAGCAACAATCCGGGATAGCAGCGGGAAATGGCATTGGAATAAGGGAGTTTCCGTGAAAAAAGGGAGGGTTGACAGCTATGTTCAGATGTCTTCTAAAAGTCTGGTAGTTGTTGTTCTCTTTGACATCTGGTGGGAGGGAGTTCCACAGGGCGGGTGCCACTACCGAGAACAGAGCAGGCGACCCCATCCACGCAAGGTCCTTCCCCTTCAGGGGGCTCCTCTCCTCATCCATCCAAACATAGAATCCTAGAGTCGGAAGGGATCCCCAAAGGTCCTCTAGACCAACCCCCTGAGATGCAGGAATCACAGCGGGAGAATCCCTGACAGGTGGCCATCCAACCTCTGCTTTAAAATATCCAAGGAAGGAGAGTGTGCCGCCTTCTGAGGTGGTCCGTTCTGCTGTCGAATAGCTCCCATCCTCAGAAAGTTCTTCCCAAGGTACAGTTGGAATCTCATTTATTGTCATTTGAATCCATTGGTTTGGGTTGTTCCTCCTGGAACAGCGAAAAGCAAGCTTGCTCTATCTTTCGTGTGACAGCCTTTCGGATCTGAGGGCCTCAGGTGCGCTGTGGGTTAAACCACAGAGCCTGGGGCTTGCTGATCAGAAGGTCAGTGGTTCGAATCCCCGCGACGGGGTGAGCTCCCGCTGCTCGGTCCCTGCTCCTGCCCACCTAGCAGTTCGAAAGCACGTCAAAGTGCAAGTAGATAAATAGGTACCGCTCCGGCGGGAAGGTAAACGGCGTTTCCGTGCGCTGCTCTGGTTCGTCAGATGCGGCTTAGTCATGCTGGCCACATGACCTGGAAACTGTATGCCGGCTCCCTCGGCCAGTAAAGCAAGATGAGCGCCGCAACCCCAGAGTTGTCCGCGACTGGACCTAACAGTCAGGGGTCCTGCCTCTCCTGTAAGGAGTTCAGGGCGGTATATATCTATTTCTCCCGCTCCTGCATTTGAGCATCACAACAGCCCTGCAAAGTAGGCTAGACAGAGAGAGAATGACTGGCTGAAGGCCATCCAGTGGAGATTTGAACCCGGGTCTCCTCCCGCCCAGCCCTGGGCTCTGTTAACCCGCTGCAGATTCCTTGGCTGCCTTCTGACTCCTTTTGTTTGACTCCGCAGCGTCTGCCAGAGGGGAGCCTTCACCTGCACCCAGGAGGACTGCAATGGTAAGAGGCTGCCAAGGGGCACAGACCCTCTCCAGGCAGAGGTTGCCCTCTGCCCCCTCCCGTTCTGCCCCCTGCAGCCCCATTGCTATCACTGAGCCGCAAGGGGGGCAGGGGGGCCAAAAATATTTGCAATTATCTGGGTGCTTCTCTCCCCCCCCCCAGCCACCACTTGCCCCTTCCGCCCTGCTTGCCCTACACAGCACTGGGCCCCCGATCCGACACCCACCCAGGATGCCCTCTGCCAGCCGCACTCCCTCACCCAGACCCTCTCCCCCTTCTCGCAGTGCCCTGCGTCTGGTCGGAGTGGGCCCCGTGGTCCCCCTGCTCCATGACGTGCGGCTCCGGGCAACGGGCGTCCCGGCGCCACCACCGCCAGCTGCGCCTCTACGGCGGTGCCGAGTGCGAAGGACCCTCTGAGCGCTGGATGTCGTGTTCGCTCCCAGACTGCGGTGAGGCTCAGTGGCCTTCCTTTGCCCCTGCGGATCATTCCCCTGCCACTGGGGAATCGGGGAGGAGGAGGAAATCGCTCCTTTTGCATTTTGATACAAGTGGAACTTCCCGGAATAGAAGAGATAAAGGGCCTGGAAACCCAGCCTTGTGAGGAACAGTCGAGGCAGCTGGGCAGTGCTGGTGGGAGTTTGATAATAATAATAATTTTATTATTTGTACCTTGCCCATCTGACTGCCCTAGCCACTCTGGGAGGCTCCCAACAGGATATTAAAAACACAATCAAATTCCTTAAAAGCTTCCCTAAACAGGGCTGCCTTCAGATGTCTTCTAAAAGTCAGATAGTTGTTTATTTCCTTGACATCTGATGGGAGGGTGCCACCACCGAGAAGGCCCTCTGCCTGGTTCCCTGCAACCTCACTCCTCGCAAGGAGGGAACCGCCAGAAGGCCCTCGGAGGTGGACCTCCGTGTCCGGGCTGAGCGATGGGGGTGGAGACGCTCCTTCAGGTCTACTGGCACCTAGTTGGCAAAGGCTGCTCTGACTGGTATCTCCTGCCCACAGCCTGCCCTGCCGGCGAGCTCTGGCACAGGACCGATTCCCCCGCCCCCTGCGAGCGAGGCTGCCACCAGATCTACGAGGATCCCCCGCAGAACTGCACCCCAAGGACTGGGCCGGGTTGCGTGTGCCAGCTGGGGCACTACCGGAACAAGAGCGGGCACTGCGTCCTGCCCGCTCACTGCGAGTGTGAGCATCGGGGCCAGATTTTCGCGGTGAGTGTGAGCGGTGGCGGCATTTTGGTTTGGAGGGGAGGGCAAAGGTATCTGGCTTTGGCGAGACCAAGTTTTGTGGCTCCTGCGCAGGCCTCAACCTGCTCGTTCCATGTTGGTGGGCACAAAGTACTAGGTGACCCCTGGGGGTCTCTTGCAGCTCTGGAATTCTGTGACTTATTGCAGGGCCTTCTCAGTGACTGCTCCAAACTTTGGAGCGCCCTTCCTAGAGAAGCCAGACTCCCTCCTTGTCCTTCCATTGGCCGAAGATTATTTTATTCTGGCAGGCTAGTGTTTTTTTTAAGGAAGGCGCTTTTAAATAGTGCTGTGCTGTTTTCATTATCTGTTTTTAATAGATTAGTCGTTTAGTCGTGTCCGACTCTTCGTGACCCCCTGGACCAGAGCATGCCAGGCACTCCTGTCTTCCACTGCCTATCTATCTATCTATCATCTATCTATCTATCTATCTATCTATCTATCTATCTATCTATCTGCCTGTTGTTGTTCTTGTTTATTCGTTTATTCGTGTCCGACTCTTCGTGACCCCATGGACCAGAGCACGCCAGGCACTCCTGTCTTCCACTGCCTCCCGCAGTTTGGCCAAACTCATGTTGGTCGCTTCGAGAACACTGTCCCACCATCTCG
This sequence comes from Darevskia armeniaca, assembly GCA_034641395.1. Taxonomy (NCBI): domain Eukaryota; kingdom Metazoa; phylum Chordata; class Lepidosauria; order Squamata; family Lacertidae; genus Darevskia; species Darevskia armeniaca. The sequence goes on from JAWWNF010000121.1 coordinate 893,954, forward strand.
TCCTCTGTCGTCCCCTTCTCCTTGTGCCCTCCATCTTTCCCAACATCAGGGTCTTTTCCAGGGAGTCTTCTCTTCTCATGAGGTGGCCAAAGTCTTGGAGCCTCGGCTTCAGGATCTGTCCTTCCAGTGAGCACTCAGGGCTGATTTCTTTAAGAATGGAGAGGTTTGATCTTCTTGCAGTCCATGGGACTCTCAAGAGTCTCCTCCAGCACCAGAATTCAAAAGCATCCATTCTTCGGCGATCAGCCTTCTTTATGGTCCAGCTCTCACTTCCGTACATTACTACTGGGAAAACCATAGCTTTAACTATACGGACCTTTGTCGGCAAGGTGATGTCTCTGTACGTCTGTAGCTTTTTGCATTTGACCTGTGCCGTTTTAATTTGTGTGAGCCGCCTTGAGTCGGCTCACAAAAGGCAGGATATAAATCAATATGGTAATGTTGTTGTTGAAGATGATGATGATTTCTAAATTGGTTACACTCTGAATCCTTCTCTCCCTGAGAGCCAGTGTGGTGTAGTGGTTAAGATCGGTAGACTCGTAATCCGGTGAACCAGGTTCGATTCCCCGCTCCTCCACATGCAGCTGCTGGGTGACCTTGGGCTAGTCACACTTCTCTGAAGTCTCTCAGCCCCACTCACCTCACAGAGGGTTTGTTGTGGGGGAGGAAGGGAAAGGAGAATGTGAGCCGCTTGGAGACTCCTTCGGGGAGTGATAAAGCGGGATATCAAATCCAAACTCTTCCTCTTCTTCCCCTTCTTTCTCTCCTCCGCAGGCTGGCACAGAATGGCAGGAGGGCTGCAAAACTTGCCATTGCCTGAACGGGAGGGCCGTGTGCGAGTCTACCTGCCCCCCGCTCACCTGCCTTGAGGTATTTGCACCTAAAGGACCCCGTGCTGTACAGGGAGGGTGGGGAGCCTCTGTCTACGTGCCAAAAACAGACTCCGGGACCACCCCACGTCGGCCCTGCCCTCGCCTCCTCTCAACGTAAGACAAATAACGAAGAATACAGTATGGAGGGTCCGCTGGATCAGGCCGGGGGGGCCATCTAGCATTCCTTCCAAGTTGTCCCGATTTTCCAGGGACATTCCCGGAATTACGAAAAACACCCAGGCTTCTGATTTAATCGCAAAATGTCCCAAATTCCCCTGACAGCGCTGCTGAGCTTGAGAAGGAGGGTGAACTAGCGCTTGCCTGAAATTTATTAATTGGCGCATGTTTTGTAAATCTACCGATGAATGAAATAAAACTGGGATTACGGGATTTTCTCAGGGCGGCGGAGGGCATTGGTGTAGTTCTGGCACTTGCCCTCCCTCTGGTAGGAAATGCTCTGCCTGGGGACTGGGAGGGGGGGACTGAAAATGGGGGGGGGTCAGTGAGGGTCAGTTGGGGGAATGAGAACTCTGAAGGGGGGGGTTAGCAGAAACACATCCCAGAGCATCCTGGGATATGCGGGGGAGCAGGGAGACAGGGTTGCAGCTTGCTCGAGGGTGTAGGGAAAGACACTTTGCGCATGCTCAGGTTCCTGGGGTCTGCAGGGATTTGAAAGCGAGTTCCCGAAGCTCAGCCCTGAGGGACAGCTCAGTTGGTAGAGCGGGAGACTCTTAATCTCAGGGTCGCGAGTCCGAGTCACACTTTGGGCAAAAAGGTTCCCGCGTCGCAGGGGGTTGGACTAGATCAGTGTTTCTCAACCTTTTTGGGGCACGGCACACCTGTCTCATGGAAAAAATCTCGCGGCACACCTACCTAAACGATGCTGGCTGGGGCAGCGGCGTGAGGAGGCGGAGGCAGCGCGCGCAGGCACGGCGCCCCCGGGCACGCGCGCGAGGGAGAGAGCGGCCACCCCGGGACTCCCTGGCGGGCGAGAGGCGGAGGAAGCGCCGCTCGCTCGCTCACTCCGCCCGCCCCTCCCACGCAACTCTCCTGTGCGCTCCCGCCCCAGGCCCCGCGGCGGCGGCGGCCCCCTTCCCCCCCGCTCTTCGGGCCGGGGCTGCAGGTGTGAGGGAGAAGGAGCGGTCCCTAACGGTTTTCCCCGCGGCACACCAGGCAACATCTCGCGGCACAGTAGTGTGCCGCGGAACAGCGGTTGAAAAACGCTGGACTAGATGACCCTTGGGGTCCCTTCCAACTGCGGTTCTATGATTCTTCTCTCCTCAGGGCGAAGTCAAAGTGCAAGAGGCCGAGAGCTGCTGCCCGCTGTGCAGGAAGGAGCTACCTGGTAGGTGGGCTTGCGAGGTGGGCTGAGCCTCCAGAGGGTCCTTTCTGTTAGGTTTTCCTACACACGAGTAGGACCCTGGCAGAGACACACGCCCGACTGGCATGTTCCCTCCCTCCTGGACGATCGTTCGGGAGCTTCAAAAGCATTCCTCAGGCCGAACATCACAGCGACTGATGCCAGAAGACATCAGCACACTTAGGGATCCGCAGAGGTTTGGGCAGTTGCGTAACAGAACTCAGCAACTCAGTATTTTGGCTAATCTACTTTATTTACATATAAACACACATGGACCTCTTCATCATGGCTCCCTCTCTCTCTCTCTAGCATCAGACAGCAAAGAGAAAGAACAAAGGACAATATTCCCACTTCAGGAAACACAGTAACACAAACATCCTGTCTTCGTCACTTCCCACTCTGTGGAATGAAAACATACACAGTCTTGTGATAGACAACAATCCCATGACTGCACACGGGGAATGAATCTCCAAGACTTTCTAGGCTATGCCTTTGGGGTCTTGGTTTCCGCCCTGTGCTAGGAGCTGGGTCCCACATATCAGGGCTTCTGCGTCCAGGATGGGCGGGCAATTTGTAACAAAGCCATATTTAATTAAACAGCCCCACTCTTCGGAACTCCCTGCCTATTGACGTCAGGCAATTCACTTTTCGGTGACTGCCGAAAACATTTTTTTGTTTAGAGAACCCTACTCAGACCTGTAGACTGTGGATGTGTGTTTTAAAATGGGTTTCCTTTACTGCTGCTTTCATATCCCTCCCAATGTTCTAAATTTTAACCATTTTACCGATAATCATTATCGTTTTATTCGTTCTGTAAACCACTTTAAGGTTCTTTACCATCACCTTCGGAACTCCTTGCCTCTTGACAGCAGGCAGGCGCCTTCCCTGTGCCCTTTGCAGCGCCTGCTGGAAACATTCTAGTCTAGACCAGCCCACCCAGACGTTTTGACTTCTAATCTGTTGTTATTTTAGCTTCCCAAAAGCCTTAAATTGCTATTGTCCGCTTTCCTTATTTATAATCTTATTGGCTTTTTTTTTGTTTTACTTCTTTTGTAAACCGTGGTGCTTAGATATTTTGAACCAAACCAACCAACGGGAAACGGAAACAGTTCCAACGTGGGTTGGGGTTTGGGGGTGATCCTGTGTCCCCCCGGATTTTTGCTGGACCCAAATTCCCCATCAGCCCCAGATTGGCAAAGTCTACTCTGAAGCCCATGGGACGCGGGTGGTGCTGTGGGTTAAACCACTGAGCCTAGGGCTTGCCGATCAGAAGGTCGGCGGTTCGAATCCCCGTGATGGGAGTGAGCTCCCGCTGCTCGGTCCCTGCTCCTGCCAACCTAGCAGTTCGAAAGCACGTCAAAGTGCAAGTAGATGAATAGGTACTGCTCTGGCGGGAAGGTAAACGGTGTTTCCGTGCGCTGCTCTGGTTCGCCAGAAGTGGCTTTGTCATGCTGGCCACATGACCTGGAAGCTGTACGCTGGCTCCCTCGGCCAATAAAGCGAGATGAGCGCCGCAACCCCAGAGTCGTCCGCAACTGGACCTAATGGTCAGGGGTCCCTTTGCCTTTACTCTGAAGCCTCAGGCCTGGGCCTCCAAGACCCTCGCATGCGGGTGCCCCCCTTGCCCGCTGGCCTGCCACATCGCCCTCCTCTTCCCCTGCAGAAGATCACCCTCCGCCCGACTGCCAGCACCACACGGAGCTCCGCAACATCACCAAGGGCAGCTGCTTCCTGGCCGGCGTGGAGGTGAGCTACTGCCGGGGGCGCTGCCCCTCCCACACCAACGTCATCCCCGAGGTAAGTGGGCGCCAGGCCAAGGCACCCGGGGGGCACCGCCCTCTCCAGAAGCCCCCTCTGCGTCCCCCAGTGGCCTTGCCCCTCACAGTCCACGCAGTTTACTGGGGTTATCAATATTGCACACACGGTAGGGTTGCCACATGCCCAGGAAAACCAGGACACGTCCTCTTTTAGGGGGTGAACATGCCCATCCGGGTAGATTTTTGCATTTTAAAGTACCTAAATGTCCGGCTCCCAACTGCCGGCCCGAGCTGGGGAAACCTAAATCCGGCCCTGTATGAAACGGCAACCTCAAATGGTTTTCTGATACACGTGTTTCGGTTTTCTCTCTCTCTCTCCTCCCCTGCCCTGGTTGATGCCCCTCGCAGGAGCCCTACCTGCAGACCCTGTGCGAGTGCTGCAGTTACCGCCTGGACCCCGTCAGCCCCGTCCGCATCCTGAACCTGCGGTGCCAAGGGGGCGAGACGGAGCCCGTCGTTCTGCCCGTCATCCACCAGTGTGAGTGCAGCAGCTGCCAAGGTGAGCCTGGGCCCCAGGTGGGCGTCGGAAAGGGCTCCAATTGACCACAGGCAATGGGGTGGGGGGAGCCTCTTGTTGGGAATGGTGCTCTCTCGGAGACGGGGAACTCCAAGACCCCTGAGCGTCTCCCCAGAGGCCCTCTCTGGCTGGCATGGCCCTTCAGTTCAGAGTGCCTATATCTGCGACCCTTCTCTTATGAGAAGAGCACACAAGTCTTCTAGCATCACGCAGCAGGAAGGAGGAAACATCCGTAGGTCTAAACTACGACGCCCCGCCCCCAGGGGAAGCCTCCTTTTGCCGCCCCGGGTGGCAAGGAGGCTTCCTCCACCCCTGCTTGGGCTAGTCACACTTCTCTGAAGTCTCTCAGCGCCACTCACCTCACAGAGGGTTTGTTGTGGGGGAGGAAGGGAAAGGAGAATGTGAGCCGCTTGGAGACTCCTTCGGGTAGTGATAAAGCGGGATATCAAATCCAAACTCTTCTTCTTCTTCTTGGTCGCCCTCCTCTACACACGTTCCAGCTCATCAACCTCCTTAAATTGTGGTTTCCAGAATTGGACACAGTATTCCAAGTGTGGTCTGACTAAGTCAGAATAAAAAGGTAAAGGGACCCCTAACCATTAGGTCCAGTCGTGACCGACTCTGGGGTTGCAGCGCTCATCTCGCTCTATAGGCTGAGGGAGCCGGCGTTTGTCCGCAGACAGCTTCCGGGTCATGTGGCCAGCATGACTAAGCTGCTTCTGGCGAACCAGAGCAGTGCACGGAAACGCCGTTTACCTTCCCACCGGAGTGGTACCTATTGATCTACTTGCACTTTGATGTGCTTTCGAACTGCTAGGTTGGCAGGAGCAGGGACTGAGCAACGGGAGCTCACCCCGTTGCGGGGATTCGCACCACCGACCTTCAGATCGACAAGCCCTAGGCTCTGTGGTTTAACCCACAGCGCCACCTGCGTCCCAAGTCGGAATAGAGTGGTACTATTACTTCCCTTGATCTGGACACCAGACTTCTGTCGATGCAACCTAGAATAGCATTCGCTTTTTTTGCTGCTGCATCACACTGTGGACTCATGTTCAACTTGTGGTCCACCAAGACCCCTAGATCCTTTTCACATGTACTTAAGGGACCGCCTCTCCTGGTATGCCCCAGGTAGGACCTTGAGGTCCTCAAATAATAACATCCTGGAGATCCCGGGCCATAAGGATATCAGGCTGGCAGTTACCAGGGCCAGGGCTTTCTCGGTTCTGGCCCCGACATGGTGGAATGGTCTGCCGCAAGAGACGAGGGCCCTGCAGGATTTGGCACCCTTCCGCAGGGCCTGCAAGACGGAGCTGTTTCGCCAGGCTTTTGGGTTGGGTTGAGTTTAATCCCTGACGTTTTATTCCGTTGGTTGGTGGGCTGCTTAAAATGAGGTGGCATTTTTAAAAAGTTTAAATTTTAAATTGTATTTTAATTTGCATTTTTAACTGATTGTTTTGTGGTTTGTTATGGTTTTATGATTGTTAGCCGCTCTGAGCCCGGTCTCGGCTGGGAAGGGCGGGGTACAAATAAAAGTTGTTTTTTATTATTATTATTATTATTATTATTATTATTATTATTATGTGCTGCTAGCAAGCCAGGTGCCCCCCATCCTATATTTGTGCATCTGGTTCTTCCTACGTAAGTGAAGAAACTCACATTTGTCCCTACTGGGCTTGCACCCAGTTCTCCAATATCCCACGAGAAGCCTAGAATAGCATTTAACCTCCTGTTAAACTTGTGGGCCATCCAGACCACCCCCCTTGCCTTTGTCCTTGCCCACCCCTGACCTGTGGCCCTGAAGGAAACATTTGGCCACCCCTCCCCCCAAGGTGGTCCTGCCGCCTTCATCGCACAGCTTCCGGCGGATGTGAAGGACGTCCCTCTTTCTCCTTTGACGCCTGATGCGTCGATTTTGGGACCCATTTCTAGGGTTGTGAATGGGGTTTTTTTGAACTGTTTTTAATACCCTACTTTAATGACGTCCCCCGCCCTTGGACCTTAGGGTAAAGGGCGCGTTGTAAATTGTAATAATAAAAAAAAGACAGGTTATAGCGAGTACTGTAATCGGAAAAATGCAGAAGAGCTAGGGGTGAACCAAGGGAGGAAAAAATTGAATAACATTGTAATTTTAGAACACCTAACTGCGAAAATACGCAGAATGAAAGGGTTTAAGGTCAGTGAGAAAGATTGGCTTGAGAACCTACTGAATTATTTGGGTAGGTTTGAACAATTTGGGGTAATCAAAAAAGCTAAATAAACTTTGTGGGTTGTTAATATATATAGAATTGTACATATGATTGAGTTGAATATGTTTCATTGTTCATGTATATCCGATGTATCGGCCGCCTGGGGGGTTTCACTGTTTGTGTTTTGGTTGTTGGTGATCTAAATAAAATAATAATAATAATAATAATAATAATAATAATAATAATAAAGTAATAATAAATAAAAATAATAATGGGTTCTCCCCCCAAATCTGATTCCTGGACCTAAGAGGAGCCCGGCTCAATTAGGCCAAAGATGTAGACAAAGCCCTCTTTTCTATACCTAAGACCATAAAAAGAGCTGGATCAGGCCAAGTGGCCCAGCCATTATCCTTATTTATTTCATTGCATTAATATCCCACATTATTTCCCTCCAAGTTGCTCCCAGTGGCGTACATGGTTCCCCCCCTCCTCATTTAACCCCCCCCCAACAGCCCTGTGAGGGAGGATAGTCTGAGAGAAGGCAGCGTGACTGGCCCCAGTTCACCCAGCGAGCTTCATGGCCGAGTGGGGGGGGATTCGAACTCGGGTCTCCCGCATCCTGGTCTGACACTCTCGCCACACTGAGTCTCCAGAGCCCAGCATGCTGTCCTCACAGCGGCCAAGCAGGTGCCCCCAATGGGAAACCCACATGCAGGATCCGAGCACGAGAGCCGCTCTGCTCTGCTCTTGGTCCTGCGTTCAAATCTCACCGCCCGTCTCGGGTTTGCCTCCTTCTCCATCGCAGGTGGTGACTTCTCCAAGCGCTGACGACGTCCCCGCAGGCGAAAAGACCAGGCCCTTCCACAGCGGAATGGGACGTCTCCCCTCCCAGGATGCAAGATGTTTTTTCATGTTTCCCATGGCACAGATTTCTCCTTCGTTCTTTGCAAGTCAATAAACTCAGCCAGCAGCTTTGCAGTGTGTTTTATTATCCGCCAAGGAAGCATCCAAGGGGGAGGACTGAGAGGAGGAACTGGTAAGAGGATCCCAAAGGAATTTGAGGGTGGCTTGCAAAAGTGGAAGCCAAGCGTCCACTTCTGCACCCGATGCCCAGTGGCATTTCCAGCTGGGGCTAGGAAGGTCCCTTGCCAGCTGCTCAGTGTAAGGCGATACTGAGCAGGCTGGGCCAACGACGGCCTGACACACCTTCCCAGGTTCCTATTGAATTACCGTATTTTTCGCTCCATAAGACGCACTTTTTTCCTCCTAAAAAGTAAGGGGAAATGTCTGTGCGTCTTATGGAGCGAATGTGTGGTCCCTGGAGCTGAACTGCCCAGGGGCAAAAGCAGATCGTGCTTTTTAAAAAAAGAGAGAGAAGGGGGTGTTGAAAGGAAGTCCGCTGAGCAGCTGCTCAGCAAACGATCGGGAGAGAGATTCCAGCCCCGCCCCCTTGCAGAGGGAGGCTGTTTCCCCAGCAACATGCGACTGGCTGATTAGATTATCTGTCTGGAAACTGTAGAAATGGCTTCCTGAAGCTGCAGAACTGTGAGTTAAACCCCATAAAACAGGGTTTTTTCCCTTTGCAAAGTAAGCTCAACATTTGAGCTGATCCTCAAAAAATTGGGCTTTTCTCCTTTGCAAAAGAAGCTGCAGGAATTTGAGCTGATCCTCAAAAAATTGGGGCTTTTCCCCTCTAAAAACTAGGTGCATCCTATGGTCAGGTGTGCCTTATAGCGCAAAAAATACGGTAGCCCTTGATGCAGAAGCTTGAGGACTAGAGCCTTGCGTCATTTTTAGGGGAAGCTCAGGGGATGAACACAGAAGGCGCCTGGTTCATATGTACACACCGCGGTCAGGGGCTGTGAAAAGAGCAACCTCTGTGCCAGGCATACTTGAGAAGGGGGTTGGAAGCAAAGGAGCAAACCTCCCAGGAAGAGAAGAAGAGATTCGTCTTTTTAATGAGATAATGTCTCTGTTACAAATCAGGGTGCAGGCAGGGAACCAGCATCTCTACCCCTCTGGAAACCAGGTATGTGAGGAAGAGGTTTTAACAAGCGATAGCAAGAAGCAGCACAAGACAAGGTGGGGGAGCCTTTTTGGGGCAGGTCAGAAGGGGCAGCTCAGAGCCCAACCATAGGTCAAGGTTGCGGAAAGTAAAGACCCATCTAAGGTCGACAATGGCAGGGGAACATTTCCGTGGGCTTTGCTTCCTTTTGCATTGGAAAAAAGGAGGGATCTGAGAAGGAAGTGCTGGAAAGGCTTTTAGCAAATTACAAGTCTGGTAGACGAAGGGAACACTGTGGATGTAGCCTATCTTGATTTCAGCAAGGCCTTTGACAAGGTGCCCCATGATATTCTTGTAAAGAAGCTGATAAAATGTGGGCTAGACAATGCTACCATTCAGTGGATCTGTAACTGGCTGACTGACCGAACCCAAAGGGTGCTCATCAATGGCTCCTCTTCATCCTGGAGAGAAGTGACTAGTGGGGTGCCACAGGGTTCTGTCTTGGGCCCAGTCTTATTCAACATCTTTATCAATGACTTGGATGATGGGCTTGAGGGCATCCTGATCAAGTTTGCAGATGACACCAAATGGGGAGGGGTGGCTAATACCCCAGAGGACAGGATCACACTTCAAAATGACCTTAACAGATTAGAGAACTGGGCCAAGGCAAACAGAATGAATTTTAACAGGGAGAAATGTAAAGTACTACACTTGGGCAAAAAAAATTGAAAGGCACAAATACAGGATGGGTGACACCTGGCTTGAGAGCAGTACATGTGAAAAGGATCTAGGAGTCTTGGTAGACCACAAACTTGACATGAGTCAACAGTGTGATGCAGCAGCTAAAAAAGCCAATGCAATTCTGGGCTGCATCCATAGGAGTATAGCATCTAGATCAAGGGAAGTAATAGTACCACTGTATTCCGCTCTGGTCAGACCTCACCTGGAATATTGTGTCCAGTTCTGGGCACCACAGTTCAAGAAGGATACTGACAAGCTGGAACGTGTCCAGAGGAGGGCAACCAAAATGGTCAAAGGCCTGGAAACGATGCCTTATGAGGAACGGCTTAGGGAGCTGGGGATGTTTAGCCTGGAGAAGAGAAGGTTAAGGGGTGATAGGATAGCCATGTTCAAATATATAAAAGGATGTCATATAGAGGAGGGAGAAAGGTTGTTTTCTGCTGCTCCAGAGAAGCGGACACGGAGCAATGGATTCAAACTACAAGAAAGAAGATTCCACCTCAACATTAGGAAGAACTTCCTGACAGCAAGAGCTGTTTGACAGTGGAATTTGCTGCCAAGGAGTGTGGTGGAGTCTCCTTCTTTGGAGGTCTTTAAGCAGAGGCTTGACAGCCACCTGTCAGGAATGCTTTGATGGTGTTTCCTGCTTGGCAGGGGGTTGGACTGGATGGCCCTTGTGGTCTCTTCCAATTCTATGATTCTAAGAAAACTACCGGTACTATGAGTTTCAATTTTTGAAAAATAGTATGAAAAAAAGGTGTGTTCTTTGGAATTTTGCAAAATAGACTCGTTAGCCGCATGGAAGGCCCTCCCTTGTGTTACTTTCTCATTTAACTTCCTTGTTTTCAAGTGAAAATATTTAGACAGGTTTTCCGCAGCACTAGGGACCAAAAGAAAGTACAGTCATAACTTGGTTTTCGAACAGCTTAGTTCTCGAACATTTTGGCTCCCGAACACTTGGGAAGTGACTGTTCCAGTTTGCGAACTGTTTTTGGAAGCCAAACATCCGCCGGGGCTTCTGCGGGAGCTTCCTGCAGCCAATCAGAAGCCACACTTTGATTTCTGAACGTTTTGGAAGTCGAACAGACTTCCAGAATGGATTCCATTCGACTTCCAAGGTACGACAGTAATTTTTCACGTTGTTGAGACCTTTCGTTCCAAATCTGCTAGACAGAGCCAGACAGAGGGTGAGGAGAGGTGGGTATCCTGCCCCCCCCCCATAAATCCTAGCTACATCTATGGAAGGGGCCCAGTGAGGACGCATCCTGCTCTCCCAGGGGCCAACCAGATGCCTATTATGAGAAAACCCTGAGCAGGATCTAAGCAAAAGAGCTTTTCCCAGCATTGCTGCCTCCTGCAGTGACAGAATAATAGAATCACAGAATCCTAGAGTTGGAAGGGACCTCATCCAGTCAACACACTGCAATGCAGGAACCTCAGATAAAACATCCCTGACAGAAAAACCTGCTTAAAAACCTCCAAGGAAGGAGAGTCTACCACCTCTCAGAGGAGTCTGTTCCACTGCTGAACAGAAGGTTTACTGTCAGAAGGTTTCTCCAAGTGTAGGGTTACCAGACGCCCCCCGTTTCCCTGGCTCCTCCTACAATAACCAGTCGGTGCTGCAACAAAGCAGGATTGGGAAGCCGGGAAAGGGGAGGACCTCGATTTTGGTGGGGGTGGGAAATGCCGACGGAAGTTTCCAAAACGAAAAGGACAACGAGAAAGGGGTATTGCAGCGGGTTGGGATGGATGACCCTTGGGGCCCTTCCAATTCTACGACGCCATGAAAGACCAGAGCCGCATTCCCTTGTCCACCCAGCCTAGGGATCCTGGCCTGGGCAGGCGATTCACTGCGCTGGCATCTTTGCAGCTGGAGGGTGTGTGCCAGGGCCCAGACTGCCCTTCTCTTTCTGCCATGTGCCCTCAGGGTCCGGGTGGGGCACCTGCTGCTCTCCCCCCATCAGCCTGCAACTCAGCCGGGTGGCGTGAGTGGCCGGTTGGCCCGGGCTGTGCGCCAGCCCTGTGGGCCGCCACCGCCGGGTGCGCCCTCCTCCTGTGGGCCGCCAGGCTGCGCATGCGCAGGAAGTTCTCCCCGCACTCGGTGCAGATGAGCTGGGTGGGTGCGTCGTGCGCCCTCTGGTGGGAGAGCAGGGCCTTGCGCAGGCGGAAGCTCTCTCCGCATCGCCCGCAGGAGAAGGGCTTCTCGCCGGTGTGGAGCCGCACGTGCAGCTTGAGGGTGATGCGGTCCTTGAAGCTGCGCGGGCACTCGGGGCAGCCGTAGGGGCGCTCGCCGGTGTGGATGCGCTCGTGGCTGAGCAGGTGGTGCTTCTGGGTGAAGCGCTTGCGGCACACCGGGCACGAGAAGGGTTTCTCGCCCGTGTGGACGCGCTGGTGGATCACCAGGTGGTGCTTGTGGCTGAAGATCTTGGTGCAGCGCTGGCACGCAAATGGCTTGGTGCCCGTGTGGACGATGCGGTGCATCAGCACCCCTGCCCGGTCCTTGAAGGGCTTCCCGCACTCGGGGCAGGGGAAGGGGCGGTCCCCCGAGTGCCCCCGCTGGTGGGTCTGCAGGTGGTGCTTCTGGGTGAAGCGCTTCCCGCACACGGGGCATGGGAAGGGGCGCTCGCCCGTGTGCACCCGCTGGTGCGTCATCAGGTGGTGCTTGTGGCTGAACAGCTTCCCGCAGTCGGCGCACGCCAGATGCGGCTCCCCGGAGTGCGCCTTGCGCCGGTGCGTCAGCAGCAGCTTCTGCAGCCGGAAGGCAGCGCCGCACTCGGCGCAGGAGAAGGGGCGCTCCCCGCCGTGCACCCGCAGGTGGGTGCCCAGGTGCTGCCGCTGGGTGAAGCGCCGCCCGCACTCGGGGCAGCCAAAGGGGCGCTCGCCGGTGTGGATGCGCTGGTGCGTCAAGCAGGCGGTTTTGCTCTTGAAGCGCTTCCCGCAGTCCGGGCAGGTTAGGGGGCATGGCGACGCCTCTTCTCTTCCTCCTGCGGCGCCAGGCAGCCCCTGACACAGGAGTCCCGCCCCACCCGCAGGCTCGCCAGCCACGTTGCTGCCGCCATTTTGCTGCGGGCGCCAGGTCTCGCCCTCCGGCTTCCAGCGCCGGAGGACCGTCTCCGAGAAGAGCCCTCGGGCGTCTTCCTCCTCGGACGCCCCTTCTTCATCCTTGACTCGGAGGTCGCAGCCTGCAAAAAGAAAAGGGAAAAGTTGCAAAGCTGTCTTGCCAATCCAGTGACGTAGCAGGGGCAGGGCTGGGGGGGGGGAGGCCGTGGCCCTGGATTCAGTTTTTTTGGGGGGGCACATTAATCATGATGCCCCACGAGCCCGGCAGCTCTTATTTATAAATAATTTTTATTCGGTTTTAACAAACAAAAATACAAGTAAACCATCTGCCTTACCCAGGGAGGTGAGCAGTTCATGGTTCTCTCGCATGACGTCGCGGTGGAGCCTCCGCTGCCACTCCTGCAGCCCTGCCCACTCTTCCGGGGAGAAGGAGACCATGACGTCCTCCAGCATCACCTGCGAGGACAGAGGAAGCCAGCTCAGCAAAGCATCCCTCCCCAAGACCTGGGGAATTGCCAACCCAGTTACCTTATTAAATGACTACCTGCCCCCTGCCCTGCCCTGCCCCATCATATGAGCTCCAGTCTGGGTTATGGGAACTCCTTTGGGATGAAAGATAAGAGAGCAGTGCCAGATTTACCTATAAGCTAAGCAAGCTATAGCTTAGGGCCCCACTCTCTTGGGGGCCCCAAAAAAATTTAAAGGGGGAAAAAAACTGGATGTACATTTCCAAACAAATAAAATAAAACCTACATACAGCAACAGTGTTTAGGCTCCTATGATATAAGTCAGGGGTAGGTAACCTAAGGCCCATGGGCCACAAGCGGCCCACGGGGGTCGTTTAACTGGCCCCCGAACAAAGCCGCCCGTTCGGTGAGTCCCCACGCGCTGCGCTAAATCGGCGCAGCACGGTGCAAGGACTCGCTTCCGCGGTGCCGGAAATCGCGTCTGCACATGCTCAGACGCCGAAAATTGCGTCTGTGCAGATGCCAGAAATCGTGGCCACGGAGGGGTCTCTGCTGGAGTGAACCGGCCCAGGCAAGGTAAATCTTCCTGACCCTTGATGTATGTAATGGGCCCCCAAACTTTTTAAGTTAGAGCTTAATAATTATTTCACTATTAATATACTTCTTCTTAATTGTATTTCAGTTCAACTATTACTTTGATAAAATACATACTTTGTTATACGCAAATGGCTTTAGATACCTATGAGGTCCATCAATTACCATATAGCATATATTCAACACAAAAAAACAGGGACAATTTGTTGTTGACAAAGGACAGCTGGACATATCAAGGACCCCATTACCTTCAGGAGCACCTTAGGGCCACATCAAACCTGAATCCGGCCCTGTAAGAGAGAGATGTCTCCAGAAATGGAAAGAAGAAACAGCCCCTACCAGAGAAGAATGGCAAACCAAGCTGATGGACTATGCCAAGATGGCAAAGCTGTCTGAAAAACTCAGGAACCAAGGGGGTAAAAACTTTACAAAAGAAAGGGGGGGGATTTATCAGCTATTTAAAAGACCACTGTAAGCAGATGGAAACACTGACAGGATTTTGATTTCCCTTGTAGTGTAACAATATGGATTGATATAATAGTTAGAGTATGGAAGAAGATGCAGTTTTAAATGATTAAAAGGGGACTCCAGGGAGGGGGTGGGGGGAAGTCCTGAGATTTGCAGGAATCTCTGTATATGGTTATGTTTTGGAATTTTTTTATAATTTTGTATTGTAAAACCAAACAAAAAATGATTTCGTTAAAAAAGAAGAATATGGGAGAGAGATGGAAGAAGTCAGTTTCTGCAGGTGCTGAAATGAGGGGCAGGTGGGGCTCATCCTCCTGGGAAGGGAGCCCATCTTGGAGATGGAAAAGTCTGACCCTAAACCTCCACTGCCTTGCAGGATATAGTTGGGAGAAGAAAAGGCTCAGGAGTAAACCCTACAGCAATCTGGAGTGGAGTCCCTAAGACGGTTGGGTGGCGCCTTGTACGCCTCCTTCCAGCAACTCCTGCAGCCCAGATGGTGCCAAACGTCTTGCTCTGCTCTCCATCAGTGAGGCTGAGAGGAGGGGGGTCTTGTTGTCTGGGCCACCCAGGACCTCCAGGCACACTGTCCAGGCTTGCGCCCCGGGGAGGTCACTTTGGGGCTCAGCAAAAGCAACACAGGAGGAAGGAGTTGCGAGTTACCGGTGTCCGCAACCACAGCAGGCGCTGCAATTCTCCAGCAGTTGGGCTTCACCCCTGGAGGCACACTCCATTGTCTCCTGGGACAGATGGACGCCGGCAACAGCAACAAGTAATAATCATGTGTCAATTTTAAAACGTAGCAACGTAAGAAGAGCCTGCAGGATCAGGCCAGTGGCCCACCTATCCCAGCATCCTGTTCTCACAGGGGCCAACCAGATGCCTGTTATGGGAATCTCGCAAGCAGGATCCGAGCACCAGAGCAACTCTCTCCTCCTCCTGCGGTTTGCAGCAAATGGAATTCAGAATGAATGGCACAGACCCCCTGGATGCAAGCCCAGCCCTGGCCCCCAGCCTCTCCTGACCTCTCCCTAAGGTCAGATATGAAGGGCGCAGGTTCAGTGGTTAGAGCACCTGCCTTGCCAGCGGAAGGTCCCAGGATCAGTCCCCAGCCAGGGCTGCAAGAGAAGCCTGCTTGAAATCCTGGAGAGCAGCTGCCAGTCAGTGCAGACCATACTGAGCAAAATGGACCACTAGTCTGTCTCAGTAAAAGGCCATTCCCTATGTCAATATTCCATCCCTTGAGGCCTGCTCAGCATGCAGAAGGTCCAACCCCAGACAGCATCTCCAGGTAGGGCTGGGGGAGACCCCTGCCTGAAACCCAGCAGAGCTGCTGCCGGTCAGAGTAGACAATATTGAGCTATATATAATTTTTTAAATAACATTTTCTGTTTTACACTTTAGAAAATTCATTTAAACAACCTTAAAATGTCAATGCCCTTTCCATAGTTCGTTTTGCATATCATAGGTAAAGGTAAAGGGACCCCTGACCATTAGGTCCAGTCGTGACCAACTCTGGGGTTGCGGCGCTCATCTCGCTTTACTGGCTGAGGGAGCCGGTGTACAGCTTCCGGGTCATGTGGCCAGCATTACAAAGCTGCTTCTGGCGAACCAGAGCAGCGCACGGAAACGCCGTTTACCTTCCCACCAGAGCGGTACCTATTTATCTACTTACACTTCGTGCTTTCGAACTGCTAGGTTGGCAGGAGCAGGGACCGCGCAACGGGAGCTCACCCCGTCGCGGGGATTCGAACCGCCGACCTTCCGATCGGCAAGCCCTAGGCTCTGTGGTTTAACCCACAGTGCCACCCGCATCCCTTTGCATATCATAAATCCCTGCATATTTTACATAAACTAAACCCTTCAGTATTCCGTTATCCAACAAAACTTATTTACACTGTCGAATTTATCTTAATGCTGCCAACATTTTCAAGTGCACACAGTTTTCCCCCATACATTCAATATACATCTTCCAATCTTCTCTATGGCAACTCAAGTTGACGGAATATGCACAGCTTGCAGACTTAACATATAGAATAAGAGAACAAGAAGAACATATGTTTAGAGTCTAAACATATGTTCTTCTTGTTCTCTTATTCTATATGTTAAGTCTGCAAGCTGTGCATATTCCGTCAACTTGAGTTGCCATTCTTCTTTCGTTGGGACCTCGCTCGTTTTCCATTTTGGGGCTAACAAAACACGGTCCGCAGTAGTGCCATACATAAATAACCTTTTTTGACACCTGGGAATTTCCGTCTGAATTAACCACAACAAAAATGACTCTTTTTTGGGGGGGGGGAGTACTTCTAAACATTTTTTTTCAATTCATTATGGATTATTTCCCAATACTCTTTTACCCTTTTACACGTCCAGAGCTATCTTGTGTTTTCATCTTGCGAACCGCTCCGAGATCTTTTGACCAAGGGCTGTATATAAATCTAATAAATAAAAAATAAATGAAGCGATGGTTTGGCTCAGAGAGTGAGTGACTATAGCTCGGGGGGGGGGGACCTGCTAGGCAGGAAGGACCCACGGCATCTCCGGGTTGTTTACGTTTTTATTTTGCATTTTTATACTGTGATCCGCCCTGAGATCTTCGGGTGAAGGGGTGGTACGGGGGCAGCTGCCCGCCCCCTAAATCAATACAAATCAATACAAATCTGAGGTTCTGCCCCCCCCAACAAAAGCCTGCCCCCCTAACAACAATCCTGGCTACGCCCTTGGTGAAGGGCTATAATTTATAAATAAAATAAAAAATTGGGTTGGGAAAGGTCTCCTCTTGAACCCCGGCAGAGCTGCTGCCGGCCTGTGTCGACAATACTGAGCTACATAGACCATGGCCTGACTCGGTAAAAGGAGAGCTTTTGGGTCTCGCCTTGGTGTGGGGGGGGGACTCGCTTCCCCTGGCTCTTCCCACTCTCCTTCCCGAACCGGGGCCCTCTGCACGCGCGCAGAGGCACGCGCGCCTTTATTCGCCGGCCAAAGCGGGCGCCTCCGCCGGTCCGGTCCCTTCTCCTGGTCCGGTCCGGGGATCCAGAGAAGGGCAAAGGGTGCGGGGACGGGGACGGGGAGGGGGGTCCTACCGGGTCGAGCATCTCCTCGGGATGCGAAGCGCCCAAGCGAGCGGGCGCCTCCGGAGGCGGATCCGAGGTGCGCGGAGAGGCTCCAACCCACGTCCAGCTCGTGAACCGGATCCGCTTCGGCCGGCGGAGGGAGGGACGGAGGGAGGGGAGAGGAGGAGGCGCCCTCCGGCCAGGCTGGGCTGGGCATCCAGCGGGGAAGAAGGGGCTCCCCAGGGTCCCCCGATGCGCCTCCCTTTACGAGGAGCTGGCGACCGGGGTGCCCAAATGCGCCCTACGCGCGCTCAGCTCGCAGCGCCAGCTAATGGGGGAGCTTAGAATATTTTGCGGGGTGGGGCTTTTTCAGTTCCTCTGCCTTCGCGCTGCCTCCTGCAGACCCTCCGCGACTAGCGTGGCCGCGCAGGCTGCTGCGATCCTGAAGGCGCAGGGAGCAGAGGCGCATTTAAGGGAGCGCAGAATTTTGGCTCCGCACAGAGGGCCCCTGAAATTTGAGATCCCGAGATCCACCGCTGCAGGGAGGAAGCCTCCTTGAAATCCCAAGCCAAGTTGAATGTTGTAGGAAGGTTCAGGGCAGACAGGAAGAAGTCCTCCTTCACTCAGCGCCGAGTTCAGCTGTGGAACTCACTGCCACAGGAAGCAGGGGTGGCCACCAACTTAGAATCATATAATCCTAGAGTTGGAAGAGACCACAAGGGCCATCCAGTCCAACCCCCTGCCAAGCAGGAACACCATCAGAGCATTCTTGACAGATGGCTGTCAAGCCTCTGCTTAAAGACCTCCAAAGAAGGAGACTCCACCACACTCCTTGGCAGCAAATTCCACTGTCAAACAGCTCTTACTGTCAGGAAGTTCTTCCTAATGTTTAGGTGGAATCTTCTTTCTTGTAGTTTGAATCCATTGCTCCGTGTCCGCTTCTCTGGAGCAGCAGAAAACAACTTTTCTCCCTCCTCTATATTATGACATCCTTTTATATATTTGAACATGGCTATCATATCACCCCTTAACCTTCTCTTCTCCAGGCTAAACATCCCCAGCTCCCTAAGCCGTTCCTCATAAGGCATCGTTTCCAGGCCTTTGACCATTTTGGTTGCCCTCCTCTGGACACGTTCCAGCTTGTCAGTATCCTTATTGAACTGTAGTGCCCAGAACTGGACACAGTATTCCAGGTGAGGTCTGACCAGAGCGGAATACAGTGGTACTATTCCTTCCCTTGATCTAGATGCTATACTCCTATGGATGCAGCCCAGAATTGCATTGGCTTTTTTAGCTGCTGCATCACACTGTTGACTCATGTCAAGTTTGTGGTCTACCAAGACTCCTAGATCCTTTTCACATGTACTGCTCTCAAGCCAGGTGTCACCCATCCTGTATTTGTGCCTTTCATTTTTTTTGCCCAAGTGTAGTACTTTACATTTCTCCCTGTTAAAATTCATCCTGTTTGCCTTGGCCCAGTTCTCTAATCTGTTAAAGCCCAACTTAGAGGGCTTTAGAAGAGGGTGGGACCGATTCCAGTTGGATGCTGCACTAGGTGGGATTATCATGCAGGCTCTTCTTAGCCCAACGGAACTGACTTGAGAGGAAACATGCATAGGATCGCGCAGTTCAGTTTCTGGATGGGTTTGCAAATGCCGTTATTGGGCAACGTTAAGAGTGCAATCCTGCACAGGTCAACTTACCTGTCCCGGGTTCAGTCTCCCACTAGTCTGGGAGAGACAGCAGCAGCCTGAAACCTTGGGGTGAGATATTCACTGCTAGCCCTACAGCCATTGAAGTTAATGGACACGACTCACTCAGGTTCATTAATCCCAAGGGGTCTGCTGTGAATAGGAGTAGCATTGAACACTGCTGCTGCTGCCAGCCAGTGCAGGTAATACTAAGTACATGAAGCCATGGTTTGACTCACCATAAGGACGTGTCTTTGTTTGGGAAAGCCATAACTCAGTGGCAGACCATCTGCCCTGCATGCAAAGGCCCCAGTTGCCATTGCCAGCCTCTCCTGGTAGAGGCTGCGAACGTCCCTCATCTGAAATCCAGGAGCTGCTGCCAGTCAGTGTAGACAATATAGGACTAGCTATATCTCAGTATAAGGGAGCTTCCTGTGTTTTATGGTGGGCGTTGGGTTGCAGCCTATGCGACTCAGAAAGTTCTTGCTCGTTTTATATATTTATTTGAAACGGCTCCTTGTTGCACTTCAAATAATGTGCTCTGGATCCAAAAACTTCCCAATGTTTCACTTAAAATACAACAAAGTGTTTCACGGCACCTTAAAGAAAATGCTTAAATTCTAGTTTTGTATATTGCTCAACTGAGATATATAGCTATACAATTTACATTATAGGAAATTTTATTGACTGCTGTTTGAATTTTTCTTGCTCTCCTTTAAGCCACTAACTTTACAAATAACAACGAATTTATTACAGTCTACAGCTGTTTGAGGACGCGGGTGGCGCTGTGGTCTAAACCACTGAGCCTCTTGGGCTTACCAATCGGAAGGTCGGCAGTTCGAATCCCCGCGACGGGGTGAGCTCCCGTTGCTCTGCTCCTGCCCACCTAGCAGTTCGAAAGCACGTCAAAGTGCAAGTAGATAAATAGGTACTCCGGCGGGAAGGTAAACGGCATTTCCGTGTGCTGCTCTGGTTCGCCAGAAGCGGCTTAGTGCTGCTGGCCACATGACCCGGAAGCTGTACGCCGGCTCCCTCGGCCATTAAAGCGAGATGAGCGCCGCAACCCCAGAGTCGTCTGCGACTGGACTTAACGGTCAGAGGTAAAAAGGTAAAGATATCCCTGACCGTTAGGTCCAGTCGCAGACGACTCTGGGGTTGCGGCGCTCATCTCGCTTTACTGGCTGAAGGAGCCGGTGTACAACTTACAGGTCATGTGGCCAGCATGACTAAGCCGCTTCTGGCAAACCAGAGCAGCGCACGGAAACGCCGTTTAACTTCCCGCCAGAGCGGTACCTATTTATCTACTTGCACTTTGACATGCTTTCGAACTGCTAGGTTGGCAGGAGCAGGGACCAAGCAATGGGATTCGAACCGCCGACCTTCTGATCGACAAGCCCTAGGCCAGTGATGGCGAACCTTGACACTCCAGATGTTTTGGGACTACAACTCCCATCATCCCTAGCTAACAGGACCAGTGGTCAGGGATGATGGGAGTTGTAGTCCCAAAACATCTTGAGTGCCAAGGTTTGCCATCACTGCCCTAGGCTCTGTGTTTAACCCACAGCGCCACCCACGTCTTAACAGTCAGGGGTCCCTTTACCTTTTAACAGCAGTTTGAAGATCACCGCAACGTACTTGGAACATAGAACTGCTGCATTAGGATACATGAAGAGGTTGCAATGCAATCTCTTGCCAATGAGATGGTTATCCCCACCTGCCCTTTCCACATCCCCTTTCCTTCTGACCTGACTGCTTACATTCCTGATCCTCAAACCACGTGTAGCACACTTCTTGCAAGAACTTTTGCTGGGTCCCTGAAGGTGCCGCATGCCTCTGACCTTGCATTTTCCTGCAACAGACCAAGGCAGCCTCCCCTCTGGCATGTGAACACCAGCTCACCTTCACATCTCCTCAGGACAGAGAAAAGGAAGCAGTTCATGGAGCACAGTTTCAAATGGTTTTTAATGTTGTTTTCAATGCTGTAACACACCCTGGGAACTTGGGGTGAAGAACGCGTAAATAATGCATTAATGATAATAGTTAAACTGTGGAACTCCCTGCCACAGGAGGCAGTGGCGGCCACCAACCTAGATTTATCTTCCCCCACTGTCTCTTGGCGCTGGCCTGGGTCAAAACAGCCTGGTGGTTCTCCCAAGGAAGAATGGCTGCTAGCCGAGATGGCGAAACCGATGTGTTTCATTAAGAGAAAAATCATTGTCGATATTTACTGCAACTTCTTTTGTGTGAAAAAGAAAATCAATTTGTGAGATCAGGGTTTGAGGATTGAAGGAAACATTGGTTTATAGAATGCAGAATTGTTGGGGTGGATATTTTGAATCATTTTGAAGTTCTCCTTTTTTCTTTTCCCTTTTTTTCCTTCCATTTCTCTTCCCCCCCCCCTTTCCTCTTTTCAGTTTGTTTTTCTTTAATTGGTTCGTCTTTGATATTCCAAGATCCTGGGTATTTGATATTAACATTTGCATATATTTTTTAAAACTTGAGTAAAATCTATTGGGGGGGGGATTCCCCACCTCCGCTTGAACATAACTTCTAACACAAGGAATTTGGGGGGGGCAGGCTAGAGAGGGGTCTGGCCCCCACAGAAGAATCATTAAAGGAAACAAGGCCATGTCCCAGTTGGAGATGCCCAAGTGACTCCCAAACTGGGATGGCTCAAGAGGGGAGGAAACGACTCTCAAACTTTGAAAAGCGGGATCCACCAGTCCAAGCTCATAAGTTTTGTTGAATTCGTTAAACTAAACAGGTGTACAGTGGTACCCCGGGTTACGTACCTGATCCATTCCGGGGTGCCGTTCGCACCCCGAACAATGCGCAACCCGGACGTCCATTTTGCGCATGCGTGAAAGCGCGGTAGCGTGCTTCTGCGCATGCGCAAACTGCGCAGAACGCTTCTGCACACGCATGGACCGCATGGACCGCGCAGGCATGCGCAGAAGCATCTGCGCGGCGAAATGGACTTCTGGGTTTGCAGAGTATGCAACCTGAACATACGCAACACAGAGCGTACACAACATGAGGTACGACTGTAATTGCAATTCGAATAACTGCAACTGAGCGTTCCTCTTTTGAATTTTATGGTGCTGTTATCTTCCACAGTGGGCCGTGCATATCATGCTTTTTATAGCACAACCAGGCGCCTTCCTCTGCCCCAGCTGCAACAAAACATGTCTCTCCTGCATCAGTCTCTGCAGCCAGGCACTCCTCCACTGTCCCCTGAGAAAGACAGGTGCCAAAAATTTAAAAAACAAAAAACAGGTTAGGGAAGGCGGCACTGGGCGCAAATTGATGGAACCAGGTTTCGGCCAAAAAGGTTTAGGAACCAAGCAGGTTGGCATGTTTTTATCTATCATGGAATTGTCGGACGCAGAGGAATGGGGGGAGGAACCAGCCGGCAAACCCCCAAGGGAAGAAGGCTCAGAGCCCAGGGAGGGGTGGTGGGACAACGATGAGTGGGAAGGAGACGAGGGAGAAGACTGGGAAGAGGAGGTGTTGGAAGCGGAAGAGGCAACAGGGCTTAGTGAGCGGGGAGAGTCTGTGTCAGAGAGCAGTCTAGACTCAGAGGCAGAAGCTGAAAAAGGAGAGGAGGGAGACCAAGAGGCAGAGATGGGTCAGGCTGGGGAAGAGGCACAGGGTGTCTCCTCCTCCTGCTGCGATCAGCTCACCTCTGCAATGCTCTCCCAGAACCAGAAGAGGCATGAAAAGGGTGGAGCAGAGGTAGGCTTCCTGCAGGCACAGTCTCCGATTGCTTGGGGAAAGCCCTGCGGTGACGGGGACTTTCGATCTCACCACCTAATCCACGGGGCACGACACAAGTTGCTTTCTTCATGAGGTTTGACTTGCTCAGTGCGACGTGCCGCTGTCAAAATGCAAGGCTCCCTTCCAAAAGGACGCCAGGACTGGGCTCTCGGCAGGAGCCATCTCTCCTCATCTGTGGCTCCTCTGATGCAACAGGAGGGATTTCCGCTGCGGAAACTTCCTCCCGCAATGAGCACACCCAAAAGGCAACTTTTCCAGGGGGGCAGCTGCGCACAGAGAGGCGGGCTGCTTCCGACCCACGGCTCTCCTGCTGGCGGATTTGGCCTCTGCCTGGGCCGGACCAGCATCCCCGGACTCTTCGTCGTGAGTCAGCAGATGGGCCCTCATGACCCGCTTGTCGCGGAAGCGCTTCTCGCACCTGGGGCAGGCGTGGGGCTTCTCCTTCGCCCGGGCCTTCTGCAGGGCCCGCCCCGTGCCGTCGCCAGGTGGGAGCGTCTCTCCCCGGTGCACCTTCAGGTGGCTGTTGAGGTGCTGCTTTTGCCGGCAGGCCTTGCCGCAGAAGGGGCAGCTGTAGGGGCGCTCGCCCGTGTGCATCCGGTTGTGGATGCTGAGCGTGGCGCGGTCCCGGAAGGTCTTCCCGCACTCGGCGCACAAGTAGGGCCGCTCCCCGGTGTGCAGCCGGAGGTGCTTGAGCAGGTGCTGTTTGTAGGCGAAGCGGCGCCCGCAGGCCTCGCACGAGAAGCACTTCTCGCCCGTGTGGACCAGCTGGTGGATGCGGAGGCCCCGCTCCTGCACAAAGGTCTTCCCGCACTCCGGGCACGGGTAGGGGCGCTCGGTGGCGTGGCAGTCCATGTGGGCCGCCAGGATCTGCTTGAGGCGGAAGCGGCTGCCGCACAAGGCGCAGGCGAAGGGGCGCTCGGTGGAGTGCGTCCCCTGGTGCTTGCGGAGGCTCTGGGGCGTGCCAAAGCCCTTCCCGCACTGGCTGCACACGTGGGGCTTCCGGGGGTCCGGCGGGCGCTGCAGGTGGCTCAGCAGCTGCAGCTTGGCGGCCAGGCGCTTCTTGCCCCCGCAGGCGGCCTCCACGGGGGGAGGCGGGTTCCTTTTGGGGCGCAGGTGGGTCTTGATGTGGCGCTTCAGGTCCCCCCGCGAGGGGAAGCCCTTGGGGCACAGGTGGCACCTGAAGGGCCGCTCCCCGGTGTGCGTCCGGATGTGGATGGCCATCGCCACGTTGCTCAGGAAGCTCTTGCCGCACTCGGGGCACTTGGGAGGTTTCATCTTCAGCGTCAACTTCGGGGGGCCTTCGTCCTTGGGGGGCACGATCACCGGCTGCTTCTCCGTTCCGGAAGAGAGGACCTTCTTCCTTCTCCCACGCCGCCGCCGGATGGGGGCTGCCCTTTCGAGGTCTTCGTCGTCAGCCATCCTGATGCCATCTCCTGCTGGGAAGAAAGGAAAGGGAGTCAGCGTCCAGTATACCCGAAGGAGCGTCTCCACGCCCATTGTTCAGCCTGGACACTGAGGTCCAGCTCCGAGGGCCTTCTGACGGTTCCATCACTGCGAGAAGCCAAGTTACAGGGAACCAGGCAGAGGGCCTTCTCGGTGGTGGCGCCCGCCCTGTGGGAACGCCCTTCCATCAGATGTCAAAGAGAACAACTACTACTAGACCTTTAGAAGACATCTGAAGGCAGCCCTGTTTAGGGAGGCTTTTAATGTTTAATAGATTATTGTATTTTAATGTTCTGTTGGAAGCTGTCCAGAGTGGCTGGGGAAACCCAGCCAGATGGGCGGGGTATAAATAATAAATTATTATTATTATTATTATTATTATTATTATTATTATTATTATGACTGGGGGGTGTGGGAATGTCACATACAATCTGCCAGCAGGACTAAGAGGCATTTTATTGACAGTTGCGTTCGACTCCCGACTTTCCCAAGGTTTGACAGAGAATAGAGATGAACATCACCTTGCCGACAAAGGCCTGCATAGTTAAAGCTATGGTTTTCCCAATAGTAATGT
This sequence comes from Darevskia armeniaca, assembly GCA_034641395.1. Classification (NCBI taxonomy): domain Eukaryota; kingdom Metazoa; phylum Chordata; class Lepidosauria; order Squamata; family Lacertidae; genus Darevskia; species Darevskia armeniaca. Next base: position 918,576 of record JAWWNF010000121.1, read on the forward strand.
ACGGAAGTGAGAGCTGGACCATAAAGAAGGCTGATCGCCGAAGAATTGATGCTTTTGAATTCTGGTGCTGGAGGAGACTCTTGAGAGTCCCATGGACTGCAAGAAGATCAAACCTATCCATTCTGAAGGAAATCAGCCCTGAGTGCTCACTGGAAGGACAGATCCTGAAGCTGAGGCTCCAGTACTTTGGCCACCTCATGAGAAGAGAAGACTGGCTGATTAGATTATCTGTCTGGAAACTGCAGAAATGGCTTCCTAGAATCATAGAATCATAGAGTTGGAAGAGACCACAAGGGCCATCCAGTCAGAAGCTTCCTGAAGCTGCAGAACTGTGAGTTAAACCCCATAAAACAGGGTTTTTTTCCCCTTTGCAAAGTAAGCTCAACAAATTTGAGCTGATCCTCAAAAAATGGAGCTTTTCTCCTTTGCAAAAGAAGCTGCAGAAATTTGAGATCCTCAAAAAATTGGGGCTTTCCCCCTCTAAAAACTAGGTGCGTCCTATGGTCAGGTGTGCCTTATAGAGCGAAAAATACGGTAACTCACGTTTAACTCAGCCATTAAATCAGCTTTTCCTACAATGGGGATGCAGGGCTTCGGAGACAAGTTTAAGGCAGCAGCTGGAACTTGGGCCCCCCGACTTTCCCGCAAGGCCTGCCCTCCCCCCGTGTTGGTGTCGCAGCAGCAACAACCCTGCGAGGCAGGCTGGGATGAGAGTCCCACCATCGCGGCTTGGGCTAAAGGAAGTGGCGGGGCCCTTTGCAACACCTCCTCTTACCCTCCTTGAAAGGACAACCCCCATCGTCCCACTTGGCAGCGTGGACCTTTGCGGAAACAGAGGAAGTCGCCTCAGACCAACCCAGATCTATTGGGCCACCTAGGGATGTCTACACTGGCCAGCAGCAGCTCTTTCCCCTAAAAATAAAACAATATTCTAGCTCTCATGGTTCTGGAAAAGGGGCTCGTTGACAATTTGGCTCAGGAAGTCGCCTTCTGCTATGCCCGATGTATTAGCCTGCCTGGCTCAGTGATGTCTGCACTGGTTAGCAGCAGGCCTGTCTCCCAATCCTACCTGGAGATGTCAAGGACTGGATCTGATCTTCTGCCTGAAAAGCAAGCGCTCCGGCACTGAGCTATACGGTTAAGACCTCCTGGCTGCAAAGATCTCGCAGGGTGAATGAGGCCAGCCTACCTCAAAGGGCTGTTGTGCAGCTTTCAAAACGAGAGGGGGGGCCGGAATGCAACATGGACTACTGACCTAGCCACTGGCCCAAAGGGTCTCTCCACTGGGGGGGCCTCCAAAACTCTCCGATGCACAGATCAGTCTCCTCCCGTTCGATTTTGCTGATGATCTCCGGTTTCACAGACAAGTGGCCTGCGTGGGAGAGAGACATTTTCATTTTATTTCAGCAGTATTTCAGGCCAGGGGCCCACCTAGTCCAGCATCAGAGAAATGTTGGGAGGGAGCCTGCGGGTCATCTAGTCCAACCCCCGGCAATGCAGGCACCTTGTCTAGATGCCTGTTACGGGAAGCGACCAGGAAAGTGGAGCAGGGCCATCCTGGCCAGTAGCCCTCCATAGCCCTTCTCCTCTTCCATGGATCCGCCTAATCCTCTTTCAAAGCCACCCAAGTTAGTGGCCATCTCCGCCTCCTGTGGCGGGGAGTTCCACAGTTTAACCCTGTGATGCATGAAGGACTTGATTGCACTTTATAAATGCAAATTCGGATGGGGCGAGCGCCATCGCGTTTCAGTCCTTCTTCCCAGTGTAAGAAGAGGATCCTGGGCTAGACAGGAGTTTGGGTCTGATCCAGCAGCCAGGGGAGAGGCCAGGGATGAATTCTGCCCCTTTCCCAATATGCTGGAGGTCACCCAGTGAAGTCAAATGGTGGGCAGTGCCACTGAAGCCTCTGTAACCCACCAACTCCGGAGGATAATCTCTCAATGGCTATTAGCTCTGATGGCTGCTTAACAGAACCTCCACAGTCAGGGGCAGTATATCTCTCAGTCTCAGATGCTGCGAAAAGAGCATGAATATCGTGCTCTGTTTGCGGCTGGCCACGTTCAGTGAGAAGAATTCTTTGCGCCTGGGTGAAAATGCCCCTTCATCTGTTCTATTTAGCAAAACGATAATTGTGGAGAAACTTCATGGACCTTTTTCAGATTATCTGAGTCACAAGAAATCGCAGGCAGGTTTGGAAATCTAAGCAAATGAGAATGATAAAGGAACGTAATGTAGGATATATGCAATAGAAATAAGTATTATTTTTCAGGCAGTAGAGAATCATAGAATCCTAGAGTTGGAAGAGACCCCAAGGGCCATCCAGTCCAACCCCCTGCCAAGCAGGAAACACCATCAAAGCATTCCTGACAGGTGGCTGTCAAGCTTCTGCTTAAAGACCTCCAAAGAAGGAGACTCCACCACACTCCTTGGCAGCAAATTCCACTGTCAAACAGCTCTTACTGTCAGGAAGTTCTTCCTAATGTTTAGGTGGAATCTTCTTTCTTGTAGTTTGAATCCATTGCTCCGTGTCCGCTTCTCTGGAGCAGCAGAAAACAACTTTTCTCCCTCCTCTATATTATGACATCCTTTTATATATTTGAACATGGCTATCATATCACCCCTTAACCTTCTCTTCTCCAGGCTAAACATACCCAGCTCCCTAAGCCGTTCCTCATAAGGCATCGTTTCCAGGCCTTTGACCATTTTGGTTGCCCTCCTCAGAAAATGATTTGAATAGAAACATCACGGAAGTAAGGGTGAAAAAGACAAAACGCTAAGGGGTTACTGTACGGAACTGAACTAAATTTGTTAAATTGTATGTAAATCAATTTTTAAAAATATGATTACGAAAGGGAAATTCATGGAGGACGATGGGCCTATCAATCAAACAGCAGCCGTGAGAGCTAAATTGAACCTCCACGGGCAGAGGTAGTCTACCTCTGAGTAACTAATGGGCACTGCAAATTAAACAAGAGCGGCAGAGTGCTGTCTTTATACCCTGACGGTGAGCTTGCCATCAGCATCTAGTGGGCCACTGTCAGAGTTGGACCACTGGACCAAACCCCACCCCCCACCCCACCCTGTCAGTGAACCGAGTTCCAGAGGACGGCGGTATATTTACCCACGGAAAGGACTGCCTCGTAGTTTTCCACCATCACACCCCGGTAGAGTTCCTTCTGCCACGGAATTAATTCCGCCCACTCTTCCCGGCAGAAGTAGACAGCCACGTCCTCGAACGTCACCTGCAGAAACGAGTACGTAGAATCGTGGGAATTAAATTAATGTAATTTAATTTAATTTAATTTAATGTATTTTTAATCTTTGTTGGAAGTCGCCCAGAGGCTGGGGAAACCCAGCCAGATAGGCAGGGTACAAATAATAAATTATTATTTATTATTATTATTATAATTACAGACCAGTGTCAAGGCTGAGTGCCAAAGACAAATCTGGATGACATGCGGTCTAAACCACAGAGCCTAGGGCTTGCCGATCAGAAGGTCGGCGGTTCAAATCCCCACAATGGGGTGAGCTTCGTTTCTTTCTTTTTTTTCTTTTTTTTTATTGAAAAAAGTTTATTATACAAATATATATACAGTTTGACCTTCTGTCATGTCTTGTTTCTATCTACAAAATATAACTACCAAAATTACATAAGGAACAAAAACAGACAAATTTCAGCGAAGTACAACAAAAAGAAAAAGAACAAAGTACAACAAGAGGGGGGGAAAAAGGGGGGGAAAATGAAACACAAGAGGTAACAAACATGCAAAACGCATACGTTAATAAAAGACTTCCACTACAGTACACGGTGTCTCAGTTTCCAGTTATTTTGAACCTTTCCTTGTCTATTCTAGGTTGTCCTTCCATTTATTTTATTATTTTATTCTATAGTTCCCACTTATTTATTTAAACTTTATTTTCATTTTAATCCAAGCATAACCAATATTTCCCATACAATCCTTGCTCATTCATGTATTCATTTAGACAATTCCACTGTTTTTTAATTGTATTTCTAGTCCTCCCTCTTATAATATCGGTAAGTTTTGCCAGTTCCAGATATTCTGATAACTTGCTTTGCCACTCTCTCTTAGATGGTATATAATCTCCTTTCCAATGCTGGGCCACGAGATTCCTCGCAGCTGTAGTTGCGTATAGAAAAATGTTTCTGTTTTCTTTCGGGATCTCCTCTTCTAGTATCCCCAATAGATATGTCTCTGCCTTTTTATTATGAGACGTTTGTATCAATTTCTTGATCTCTTCATGTATCATGATCATCATGTATCATCAGATAGGCAGGGTACAAATAATAAATTATTATTTATTATTATTATAATTACAGACCAGTGTCAAGGCTGAGTGCCAAAGACAAATCTGGATGACATGCGGTCTAAACCACAGAGCCTAGGGCTTGCCGATCAGAAGGTCGGCGGTTCAAATCCCCACAATGGGGTGAGCTTCGTTTCAACCGGAACTCAGTGCCAGCACCTCTCAGGTGGGTGTCTGCCCTTCTAAGAGTATGAGGAGGTGTTCATGGTGAGCTCAGAAACCCATTTTTCTAGAAAAACAGCACCGATGATTATGGTGGGAATTTCTAAAGAGCCGCTGACGGCCAGTATAAGCAACCTTGAGTGAGCCGGGACCACTCAGGTCCTCCTCCTCCAGGCCTGGGAAACAGGTGCCGGGGCCAAGTTGCCGCTGTCCTGGGTTCGAATCCAGACACCTTTCCCCACCACCACCGCTCTCCCTCCCTCCTTCTCTCAAGGAGGACGCGGGCGGCCCCCGCCAACGCGTGGCAAGGCGATGCGGGCCGGAGCTTTACGCGCGGCGCTTTACGCGCGCCTCCATCGCGTCCGGCCCGCGAGGGGGAACAAAGAGCCAGGAGGCGGCGGCGAGGGGGCGCTTGCAGGGCCGGAGGGGGCGCTTGCCGGGCCGGGGAAAGGGAGCCCGCTGGCCTGCTCGGGGCAGGCGGTGCATTGCCAAAAGGCAGAGGCGCTTTTACCTCCATCCTGGAGCAAGAAGCTTCGGCGGCGGCCAGAGGCGCAGCAGCAGCAGCAGTCCAGGCTTTCCTCCGGGTCAGTTGGCAACCCGGCTGCAGAGGCGAAGCTGCAAAGAAGCCTTTCTTCCTTGCAACGCGGCTCCTCCCTCCCCCGACGTCACAGAGGAGCGCAAGGCACAGGAGCAGCTGGTCCGTTGGCAACCCGGCTGCAAAGCGCCCGGCCTTTTCCTGCAAATAAAATTTTTTAAAAGGCTTCTTTCCCCCCTTTTCGTGCAACGCGGCTGCTCCCCTCTGATGTCACAGGGTAGCGGAAGGCACAGGAGCAGCCAGGCTTTTTCTTCTGGTCCGTTGGCAACCCGGCTGCAAAGCGCCCGGCCTTTTCCTGCAAAAAAAGCTTATTTCCCCCTTTTGTGCAACGCGGCTCCTCCCTCCCCCGACGTCACACAGGGCATCGGGGGGCACAAAAGCAGCCGGGGGCGGGGCTTCCTTCGGGTCAGTTGGCAACCCGGCTGCAAAGCCCAAGACCCGATCCGACTGCCTCCTCGCCTTCCCTGCTGCAAAACGCCGCGCTCTCTTTTTTGCAACGCGGCTCCTCCCTGCAACTTCCCCGTGCAAAGCCCGGCCTCCTCTCTCCTCTGCTTGCGACATCCCAGATTCCGGTGTGGAGACGACGTGGCCCTTTTTGCAACTCCCTGGGATTTATAGAGCGCGGGGGGGGTCTCCTAATTTTGGGGACCACCCTCTTGACCCCGTCAATGCACCCTGTCAAAAGCATCTTTCCATTCAAATCGGTATAGAATCTAGAGTTGGAAGAGACCCCAAGGGCCATCCAGTCCAACCCCCTGCCAAGCAGGAACACCATCCAAGCATTCCTGACAGGTGGCTGTCAAGCCTCTGCTTAAAGACCTCCAAAGAAGGAGACTCCACCACACTCCTTGGCAGCAAATCCCACTGTCGAACAGCTCTTACTGTCAGGAAGTTCTTCCTAATGTTTAGGTGGAATCTTCTTTCTTGTAGTTTGAATCCATTGCTCCGTGTCCGCTTCTCAGGAGCAGCAGAAAACAACCTTTCTCCCTCCTCTATATGACATCCTTTTATATATTTGAACATGGCTATCCTATCACCCCTTAACCTTCTCTTCTCCAGGCTAAACATACCCAGCTCCCTAAGCCGTTCCTCATAAGGCATCGTTTCCAGGCCTTTGACCATTTGGGTTGCCCTCCTCTGGACACGTTCCAGCTTGTCAGTATCCTTCTTGAACTGTGGTGCCCAGAACTGGACACAGTATTCCAGGTGGGCTCTGACCAGAGCGGAATAGAGTGGTACTATTACTTCCCTTGATCTAGATGCTATACTCCTATGGATGCAGCCCAGAATTGCATGGGCTTTTTTAGCTGCTGCATCACACTGTTAATGTAGCAATCAAATCAGGGCCGGATTTAGGTTTGATGAGGCCCTAAGCCAGGGGTCAGCAACCTTTTTCAGCAGGGGGCCAGTCCACTGTCCCTCAGACCTTGTGGGGGGCCGGACTATATTTTTTTGGGGGGGGGTGGAAATTGAACGAATTCCTATGCCCCACAAATAACCCAGAGATGCATTTTAAATAAAAGGGCACATTCTACTCATGTAAAAACACACAGATTCCTGGACTGTCCGCAGGCCAGATTTAGAAGGTGATTGGGTCGAATCCGGCCCCTGGGACTTAGGTTGCCTACCCATGCCCTAAGCTACTGAAGGTATTGGGGCCCTATATGTGTCCAGCTGTCCTTTGTCAACAACAAATTGTCGCTGTTTTGTGTGTGGAATATATGCTATATAGAGGATGCGGGTGGCGCTGTGGGTTAAATCACAGAGCCTAGGGCTTGCTGATCAGAAGGTTGGCAGTTCGAATCCCTGCGACGGGGTGAGCTCCCGTTGCTCGGTCCCAGCTCCTGCCCACCTAGCAGTTCGAAAGCACGTCAAGGTGCAAGTAGATAAATAGGTACCACTCCAGCGGGAAGGTAAACGGCGTTTCCGTGCACTGCTCTGGTTCGCCAGAAGCAGCTTAGTCATGCTGGCCACATGACCCGGAAGCTGTCTGCGGACAAACGCCGGCTCCCTCAGCCTATAGAGCGAGATGAGCGCTGCAACCCCAGAGTCGGTCACGACTGGACCTAATGGTTAGGGGTCCCTTTACCTTTTTATTCTGACTTAGTCAGACCACACTTGGAATACTGTGTCCAATTCTGGAAACCACAATTTATTTATTTATTTTTTAAATAATTTTTATTAATTTTACAATTTTATAAGCACATCTCATTACATTTCGGTCAGGTTTCATTGCCCCCCACCTCTCACCATGGAGGGCTATAATCTTACCCCCCCTCTCACAGAGGAATACCCAATCTTATTTTCCCTGACCTTAATCAATACCTCATCTTGCTATGGTCTAACCCTATTCTGGGGTAGTCCAATCTTAATTTAGTAACATATTTCCAATGACTTCCTCCGTACCTGCCCATTGGCCTCATATTTCAAAAACATATTTCCTTTTCAGGCTCATAATTCACAATATCACATCATTTTCACATAACTATTAAATCATATTAAGTTCAAACCTCAGCGTAAATCCCTTAAATCATCTATAAGTTTTCCCTCTAACTCCCCTTAACCTTCAGGCTCCCAGCTTTAAATGTTCTTAACTTAATCATAACATAAGCCATGTCCGAAATTTATGTCAAAAATCCATATACATAATCTGTCCCCAAACTACCATTCTGCACCTCTCACCCCTCCCCTCGTTTTTCTAATGTCCATGTCCAAGTGCTTGCTTGCACTTGAACCTTTTCTTCCTCTTGTCTTCTCCGCTGTTCCTTCTCCTTTCTTGTAAAAAAATTCTTCTTTGTTGAGACCTTTCTCTGCTTTCCGTTCTCCAGTCTAGGTTTCTTGCGCCGAGAAATGTTTTTCCTGCGACGGGGTTTGTCTTTGACCTTGAGGGGGGTTGCTCCCCCTTCCTTCTTTGGTGCAGCTGGCCTGACATCAATCTTGTTTACTGTTCCTCTTATCCTCTCTGTCTCGGCTCGGAGTTCCATCCTGAATTCCCATATTTTTTCAAGGACCTTCCTCCAGCCGCCAGTACACAAATCATCCGCCATGTTCAAGAACGCAGCTTTGCAGCATTAAACACGGAACCTCTTCCAAATTCCAAATCCAAGTTCAAAGTCCAAGTCCTACATTTCAAAATCCAAGTTCAAAATCCAGATTCAAAGTCCAAGTCCAACAAATCAAAGTCCAAGTTCCAAATCCGAATTCCAAATCAAAGTCAAACAGTTCCGATTCAAATCCTCTTTATTTCCAATTTATCAGCTGGTTACCCCCACGATCAGGGGTGTCAGAGGGACTGTCTGTTACATAGTTAAATTTCCAATTTCATTACTGTCGCATCGGTAACAATGTTCCTGAATTAGATGCCACACTAGCAAGGGACGGACCTCCGTATTTTTCGTCCCAATGCAACTCCAATTAAGTCCAAATTCTTACGGTACTCACATTTCCAGGTCGGATCTTTAATTTAATGGAGAAATCTGGCGCTCCTCTCCGGACGGCAATCAGCGGCTTCGCTGCCTCGGGAAAGCAGCTTCCCCCGATGCGCTCCGGACTTCAACCTCCACCGCTCCCAGGAATGCGTTCCTGGGGGGCTAGGGAGTCCGTTCGAGCGCCGCCGGGATCCTTGTCTTCAGACACAGCGTCTGAAGTTTTTTCGGAGGTCCGTCTTCGCCGTGACGAGACCTCCACCCCCGAAACAGCCGGTCTGCTTCGGAGCGAAGCAGATCGCAGCCATCCGGAGAGCGCGCCAGACCGGAAGTCCGGAAACCACAATTTAAGGAGGTTGATGAGCTGGAACGTGTGTAGAGGAGGGCGACCAAGAAGAAGAAGAAGAGTTTGGATTTGATATCCCGCTTTATCACTCCCCGAAGGAGTCTCCAAGCGGCTCACATTCTCCTTTCCCTTCCTGCCCCACAACAAACCACTGGAAATCATGGGCAGGCTCTCTCATGCACATACAGGATCCGGCCCAAGGAGGGATTCCACTGGAGTGAACGGTCCCAGGTGGGGTAAACCTTGCCAACCCCTATGCTATAGGGTTGTTTATGGACCTAATAGGTATCTAAAGCCATTTGCACATAACAAAATATGTATTTTATCAAAGTAATTGTTGAACTGAAATATAATTAAGAAGTATATTAATAGTGAAATACAAATTAAGAAGTATATTAATAACATTACTTACATCATAGGAGCCTACACAATACAAAACACTGTTGCTGTATGTAGGTTTCATTTTATTTGTTTTTTTATCTTATATTTTGGAAATGTACATCCATTGGAATTTGCTGCCAAGGATTGTGGTGGAGTCTCCTTCTTTGGAGGTCTTTAAGCAGAGGCTTGATAGCCACCTGTCAGGAATGCTTTGATGGTGTTCCTGCTTGGCAGGGGGTTGGACTGGATGGCCCTTGGGGTCTCTTCCAACTCTATGATTCTAGGTTTTTTTCCCTTTGAATTTTTTGGGGCCCCCAAGAGAGTGGGGCCCTAAGCTGTAGCTTGTTTAGCTTATACCGTAAATCCGGCACTGAATTGCACATTGATTCAAAATCTAAGCAAACCTATTTTCTTTAATTAATTCAACAAAACTGATGGACTTGAGGCAAGGATGCCACCTTTTCGAAGTCATGATTTACACCTCCAGCGCCCACCTGCCACCTGTCTGTTGAGGGTGCTGGGAGGTGTGTAAGAACTACAGTTCCCAGGATTCTTTGCAGGGAGGAGGGTGAGTCATGCGGCAGAGGCGCTTCCAATGTATGCTGTGGGTCTGCCCCAAGTTAAATCGATGGATGCCAGGGCAAAAGGTCTGATTCCGTATATACACCGAAGGTGGAAGTCTGAAGCAACTGACAAAACATGAAATACCTTGAGGGTTTTGTCGGAGAGGCAATTCAGGGTGCGGCAAATCCAAATTCCATGTTAGGGCTCACGAACGAAGGGACTGCAAATAAAACTGCCCTTATGGAAAACTGTGGTGCGGCTGCGCTTGGAATACAGTGTGACTTAAAATCAGAAATAATATACTCAGTGTGTTTTTTTCTAAAAAAAAAATGTTAAGAGGTACTCTTGTTCTGTCTGAGACTCAGAAAACACCATGACAGGAACTGAGGCCGCCATTGGGGGTAGCAATGGAACAGACGATTTGCTGTGTTAGAGAAGAAACAAAAAAAATCAAAAACTTTAGTTTCTTCTCCAATTAGATTCACAAAATGTTTAGGGGTTTGCGTACCCCCAGGAAAAAAAAGCACTGAATATACTAGAAGTAATGTACTAGAGAGAATATATTGTTGTGACTTGGAGGTGGGTCAGTCTGATGACCAGTGCCCCTTCCAATTCTCGGGGTCCTGTACCCAGCGGAGGTTAATAATAATAATAATAATAATTTTATTATTTATACCCCGCCCATCTGGATGGGTTTCCCAGGTTAGAATTTAACAGAGGCGTTTTGTAAGATGATGGCTTTAGCCGGCTACTTGAGTGTCTTCGTCAGCATCTCAAAATAATGAGTTGCGATGCAAACCACCCCTTGATTCTCGGCTGAATTATAATATTTTATAAATAATAATAATTGCAAGAGTTACAGCTAAATTATGGTGCCCTCCAAGCTCCAATGGGTGGGCCTTTCCTCCACCTCCCTTAAAGGTAAAGGTAAAGGGACCCCTGACCATTAGGTCCAGTCGTGTCTGACTCTGGGGTTGCGGCGCTCATCTCGCTTTACTGGCCGAGAGCCGGCGTACAGCTTCCAGGTCATGTGGCCAGCATGACTAAGCCGCTTCTGGTGAACCAGAGCAGCGCACGGAAACGCCGTTTACCTTCCCGCCGGAGCGGTACCTATTTATCTACTTGCACTTTGACGTGCTTTCGAAGTGCTAGGTTGGCAGGAGCTGGGACCGAGTAACGGGAGCTCACCCCGTCGCGGGAATTCAAACCGCTGACCTTCTGATCGACAAGCCCTAGGCTCTGTGGTTTAACACACAGCACCAGCAGTGTCCCATCCCACCTCCCTTAACTGGCTGCTAAGTAGGAGAGAAAACGGCCAGAGAGTTGTGGGTGAGCTGAGCTGGAAGCTGGTGACACAGAGACCTGCTTGCTCCGTACTGGATCCAAAGCTGTGACTAAAAGAGAAGCAGGATCCGTTTGGGGGCTAATGATGGGAGCCTCCCTGCCCACAATCTTATGCTCGGGTTGTATGTACACTAGTGGCCAAAACTGTGGAAACCTTTTGGGGAAAGTGTATTTCCGAGGTTTATTGCCTCTCTAAAGACTCCTGCTCATTGGCTACATTCAAATGCTGGAAAGCTACTGCATATCAACCTAAGCAAGTTGTGCTTCCTTTTTCCGGTTATTTGGCTATGTTTTGATAGAATAGGACGCGGGTGGCGCTGTGGTCTAAACCACAGAGCCTAGGGCTTGCCGATCAGAAGGTCAGCGGTTCGAATCCCCGTGACGGGGTGAGCTCCTGTTGCTCGGTCCCAGCTCCTGCCCACCTAGCAGTTCAAAAGCATGTCAAAGTGCAAGTAGATAAACAGGTACCGCTCCGGCGGGAAGGTAAACGGCATTTCCGTGCGCTGCTCTGGTTCGCCAGAAGCAGCTTAGTCATGCTGGCCACATGACCCGGAAGCTGTACACCGGCTCCCTCGGCCAGTAAAGCGAGATGAGCACCGCAACCCCAGAGTCGTCCATGACTGGACCTAATGGTCAGGGGTCCCTTTACCTTTACCTTTGATAGAATACAGGTAATTGAACAAACTTCACTGCATTACAGTCTTCATTAAATTATCTTTCCATTGAGATATAATTTTATGGTATTACTCCAAACAAAAGTGGTGTTATGAGCCTTCAAACCTCAGAAATACACTTTCCCCAAAAGGTTTCCACAATTTTGGCCACTAGTGTATGTGTACGTAAAACCATATATCCTCAAGACAGCACAGTCTCCGCTGAGTCTCCTTCCAAGGAGTCGGAACTCTGAGTAAAAGCTCCTGGAACCCCTGGAATCTTGAAACGCTCAGAGATTGGGGTGGAACCTAACAATATATCTGAAAGCAGCCCCGTTCAGGGAAGTTTTTAATGTTTGATCTTTTATCGTGTTTTTAATGTTCTGTTGGGAGCCGCTCCCAACATAGTGGCTGGGGAAACCCAGCCAGGTGGACGGGGTATAAGTTAATAATAATAATAATAAAGATAATAATAGTAATAATAATACTTCCTAATCGGGAAAAGGAAGTTGAAAAAAAGGGGCGGCCCAAATGATCAGGGGGCTGGAGCAAACTCCCCACCGGGGAAAGGCCCTGTTTGCAGCATTTGTCAACCTGGCAGCTTCTAGATCCTTGGGACTACAACTCCCATCAGCCTCGGCGAGTGCGGCCAATGGTCAGGGATGATGTGATTTGTAGTCCACCAAGATCAGGGGGCCACCACGAAAGCTATCCCCATGTCTGGAGAAAAGGCGCATAAACATATTCGTGGCATACAGAAGATAGGTGGAGAAACATTTTCTTCCCTTGTAATATTAGAACTTGGAGCCACCCAACGGAATTTATTTGGAGCAGGTTCAGGGCACATGAAAGAACAGATTTCTTCATGTCACACATTCAGGGGAAAGGGGATGAGAGCAATTCATACAACAAAGTGTATAGATTTTATTGCGGCTCCCGGACACATCTTGATGTATGTTTATTCCCCCCCCCCCAACCCTAAATCTACATGCCCTCTTTCAGCTGACAAAAACCCACAAGGCTGTTTACAATAAGAGGGAAACGAAACCGAAAATTCATTTGGCAAATCCCATGCACAGCCCCGCCTCCCAGACGCAAAAAAACTCTTGATACAACTACAGTAGAATAAATGCAACCCCTTCCACGGCAAAATCGTTGCTGAGGAAATGGAGGAAATGGAGGAACGAGCCTCATAGCTTACGGGGCGCGATATTTAGCAGCTAAAAACCACCCCTCCGGGTCCCTGGGACCCTTCCTAATTCCTAACATTACTCCCCGCCACCGGCTTTATACAGAATCCGAATGTTCCGACACGGAGCCCAGAACCCACCGCGGGGCATTCGAGGGAACCCTCCGTGCGGTTGGATTTGCTCGGCAAAAAAGGCCGGCCCCCTCCTTGCGAGGGCCCTCTGGTGTTGTCCTTACGACATCGTCCATATTCACTGGATGGAGAAGGCCCCGTGGAACTTCTGGTGGCGGATGAGGTGGTTTTTGTGGATGAAGCTCTTCTCGCAATCCCCGCACGGGTAGGGCTTCTCCTCGAGGTGTATCTTCTGGTGCTCCCGGAGGTACATCTTTTCCCGGAAGCTCCTCCCGCAGACCCAGCACATGAATGGCTTCTCTCCTGAGTGGATCCTCTGGTGGACCGTCAAGCTGCTCTTCCCGCGGAAGGTCTTGCCGCACTCCAGGCAGGGGAAGGGCTTCTCCCCCGTGTGGATCCTCTCGTGGTACGTGAGGGTCCTCTTGGCCCTGAAGGTCTTCCCGCACTCCTGGCAAGAGAAGGGCTTCTCCCCGGTGTGGATCCTCTGGTGGTCCTTCAGGTACATCTTCTCCCGGAAGCTCCTGCCGCATTCCCAGCATATGAAGGGCTTCTCCCCGGAGTGGATGTTCTGATGGACCGTCAGGCTGCTCTTGTCCCGGAAGGTCTTCCCGCACTCCTGGCACGGGTAGGGCTTCTCCCCCATGTGGATCCGGCGGTGGTACCGGAGGGTTTTCCGGTCCCGGAACATCTTCCCGCATTCCTCACACGGGAAGGGCTTCTCGCCGGTGTGGATCCTCTGGTGGCTGACGAGGTTGCTCTTCTGGACGAAGGTCTTCCCGCACTCGTTGCAGACGTAGGGCTTGACCCCCGTGTGGATCCTCTGGTGCAGGGTGAAATGGCTCCGCGTCCGGAAGCTCCTGCCGCAGTCCCCGCAGTGGTAGGGCCTCTCGCCCGCGTGGATCCTCTGATGGTCCCGAAGGTAATGCTTATCCCGGAATGATTTCCCGCACTCCTGGCAAACACAGCGCTTCTCCCCGGTGTGGATCCTCTGGTGCACGATGAGCTTGCTTTTCTCCCGGAAGGACTTGCCGCAGACCTCGCAGGGGAAGGGCTTCTCCCCTGTGTGTATCCTCTGATGGACGCGAAGGTCGCTCTTGTCCCGGAAGGCTTTCCCGCACTCCTCGCACCCGTGGGGTTTGTCCCCCAGGTGGATGCTCCTCTGGTGCCGGTCGAGTTCCTTCCTGCCCCGGAAGCACTGCTCGCACAGCGGGCAGGGATACGGGCTCCCTGCAGGGCTGGCGCCCCTTGGCACCGGTTGCCGCTCTGCCACGAAGGCCTCCTCCGTCTCCGTTTGGCGCTCGAGGCTACGAAGGGGCAAAGTCTCCGGCGACCCCGTCGCGGGACCTCTCTGCGGCTCGGCGGGGACATTTTCTTCGTCCGACGTGTTCCAGAACATTCCGCTCGAGGAAAGGAGGTAGAGGTCGTTTCCTGGGACATGGAAAGATTCACATAGCAAGAGGGTGAGCGTGAGAATGGATTCAGTTGGCTTAGATTTGGGCTAAATATCAGGACAAACTTTCTGGTGGTAGGAGCTGTTTGACAGTGGAGCCGACTCCCTCGGGAGCTATCGGGACTCTCCTTCCTTGAGGTTTGTAAAAGAAGGAAATAATTGGTACACTTTGACCTGAAAACTCTATTAGTGTCTAAGAGTTTTCAGGTCAAAGTGTACCAATTATTTCAAGACTTGTCCTGGCGTTTCCTTCTTTTACAAACCTCAAGGAATAAAACCTATAAGAGACTTGAATAATTTACAGCTATCCAATTGTTTTTTTTTGGCCTGAGTCCTTGGTGTCCTTTTTGCTTCTTTTCCTGCATTATTCTACCAAGAACTCCAATTTCCTGTTTTGCTTTTAGGCAAAAGCATTTTGTATTTAGCTAGGCTGAGGGTCGCTGGATATGCTCCTCTGTGAAGGAGGCTACACCGGCTGTTGTTTTCTACCTGGCCAGGTTCAAGGTGTTACTCTTAGTGCATAAAACCCTTGACCCCTTGGGACCAGTTTGCCTGCGGAATCGCCTTACCCCACATGCAGAACTGGCACTGCCAAAGGTGCCACAGAATCTTTTGGTGCAGCGACACTTTGGAACTCCCTGCCTATTGATAGCAGGCACCGTTGAGCTACTCTTTGGCACCTGCTAAAACATCTTTCATTTAGACGAGCCTGTCCAGACATGCGGAATGTTAATTTACATTTTTAATTTGCTTTCAGTTTATTCCTGATTTTATCTTTTGAATGTTTTAAAGTGTTGCTTTTACTGATAGATTGTTTTATTCTCGTTGTGATGCGTTTTGAGGTTGTTGTTCTTTTGTTTTTACAATCAAGTGGTGTAGAAACATAATACATACCTACAAACACACATATGTATGTAGTATTTATTAATTTATATACATAAATATAAATATGTAGATAGATAGATAGATAGATAGATAGATAGATAGATAGATAGATACAGGTAGGTAGCCTTGTTGGTCTGCCATAGTCAAAACAAAATAAAAAATAAAAAAATTCCTTCCAGTAGCACCTTAGAGACCAACTAAGTTTGTTCTTGGTATGAGCTTTCGTGTGCATGCACACTTCTTCAGATACTTCAGATAGATAGATAGATAGATAGATAGATAGATAGATAGATAGAGGGGCGTAGCCAGGATCAAAACTAGGGGAGGGCAAGCCATGGTCGTTCAGGTTGTGACATTTCAGAATGGAAAAGGCGAATGAAACCAAAATTTTAAGAAAATTATATATAACTATAGCAGTGCTTTATTACGGTAGTTATTACAATTATTTGCTTGAATTTTTTTTAATTTTTTTCTAGTTACTTGTCTTATGCTAATATCATTTTTATTGGGTTTGAAGAAAACTTGTTCAAAACTTTCGTTTCAATCCCCGAGGAGTCGGTGCAGGTGTTTCCAAAGGCGAAGGAAATGGACTCCCTCAAAAAGAAAATAGGGGCGCAGCCTCACCCCCCAAAATAGGGGTGCAGCCAGTCTGGAAGCGCAAAGGAGAAGCGCCTACTTTGGCGAAATAGAGCACCCAGAGCTCATAGAGGCGCTCCTTGGAAGCCATGGCTTCTGCACTTTGCCTGTGCTCTCCCTGTGGAGCCAAACCCCACCGCCTATGGTGAGTTCAAAGGCAAGTGAGGGGAGCAGACACTAGCTCCCCAGGTCCCCTCATCTTCGGTCTCTGGGCAGTGTAGCAGGAAATTGAAAGCAAGCAGCAATTGTACGTTGAGCTTAGCATCAGTGATCCGTACTCTGATAACTTCCAAGTTCATAGGGGCCAACTCCTAGGGACTGAGGTCCCTTAGGCTCCCCTAAAATATTTGAGGGGACTGGGCCCCCCCAAAGTTCATAGGCATTGCCATTGAAATTGTGTGTGTGTGTGCCGTGTCTTGTGATTGATTATGCTGTACCAGGTTAGACTACTGTGATACACTCTCTGTGGGGTTGCCTCTGAAATATGGCTTGGAAATTGCTGCTAGTTCAGAATGCTGGATCACCAACTGGGATAGGCTTATTAGGATAATGTAACAGTGATGCTATGCCAGTTGCATTGGCTCCCAATTTCTGAGCCCAAGTGCTGGCTTTGACTTTTAAAGCCTTTTCTAGCTTAGGACTCAGAATACTTTATGTGTCGGCCCAAACATTCAGAACTTCAACAGAACGTCTTCTGGGGGTGGCCCCACAAACTGAGACAAGGCAGCTGCTCCACAAAGAAAGGGCCTTCTCAGTGGTGGTGCCTCAGTTGTGAAGTGTGTGTTATCTGTAGAGGGGTCCACTTGGTACCTATTTTGTCATCCTTCCAGTACCAGGCAGACTTTTCCATTTCCCCAGCCCTTTTAGAGCTGATTTTATCCCTGTGGATTCTTTGCTTCCTTGCATAAATTCGCTGGGTTTTATTACTGTTCTGCTGTATATTGTCTGCATTTTAATCCATGCACACGGACACACAAACGATCCTGGGGGTTTCCAATGAAGGTTAGTATAGAAATTCCTGTAACAAAATCAAAATAAAATAACCTGCCATCTTCCTGCTCACCCCTTTCCCTTTGGGCAGCAGGTTGGGGAGCAGAGGGAGAGGGAAAGCTTACACCGCCTTGGCTGGCTTGCGGGTTCTCCTTGAGCAGTGCTGTGCAGAGGGAGCACTGGGCTGCCCCACAGAGCCACCACGCAGGGAGAGCGTAAGTGAGGGAGCCAGAGGCGGAGGCACCAGACTGGAGGCAGGCAGGCATCTCTCTCCCGATCCCTGGGAAGCCTTTTCCCTGGGCAAGCCTGGGCGGGCGCAAGGGCAACTTTGTGCACGGCGGCACCTTTCACTCCAAGCGGTGCGCAAAGCTCCCCTGGATTGTGGATTCTGGGCCTCTGATAACAAGTAGGTGACTATGGACAGATACTTAAATCTACAGGATGGACTGTTTTGGCTTGTGTTATTTTATTTATATTTACAGTGGTACCTCGGGTTACATATGCATCAGGATACATACTCCACTAACCCAGAAATAACGCTTCAGGTTAAGAACTTTGCTTCAGGATAAGAACAGAAATTGTGCTCTGGCGGCACAGCGGCAGCGGGAGGCCCCATTAGCTAAAGTGGTACCTCAGGTTAAGAACGGACCTCCGGAACGGATTAAGTACGTAACCAGAGGTACCACTGTATTGTTTATTTATTTAATAAAATTATTTTAAAAAACCTGCAAAGTGGTTTAGCAAAATAAAAAACAAAACAAAAAAACACCACAGCAGCTATTTATTTATTTATATTTATTAACTCACACCTCTTCCATGCAGCAGCATATCAGAACACTAACACTTTATGGCTAAATAGCTTATAATTTACTTTAATTACTTGCAAGCAAGTTACAGGTAGGTAGCTGTGTTGGTCTGCCATAGTCAAAACAAAACAAATAAATAAATAAAAATCCTTCCAGTAGCACCCTAGAGACCAAATAAGTTTGTTCTTGGTATGAGCCTTCATGTGCATGCACACTTCTTGAGCACACGAAAGATTTGAAAAGTGTGCATGCACACGAAAGATTTGAAAAGTGTGCATGCACACGAAAGATTTGAAAAATCACCCAAGCAAACACGTGTTTTTAGGGGTTAAAAAAAGGCTGGGGGGGGGGGCTAAAGGCAAAGGACAAAGGGGTAAAGTCACTCACAAAAAGATCGCTGAATGTGGATCAAAACAGCAGCAGAGAAAGCTCCTTCTTCCCTTCCAGAGATCATTCAACAATGTTGGGGCAGGAGGCAGTTTTAGCGAGGCGTTAATAGTTCACAGAGTAGCCTGCTTCTTATCAAGCAGTCTCAAGTGGAGACTGATAAGGAAACTTGGGGGGGGGGGGAATCAAGGAGATCTCATCGTTTTAACCCAACAAACTCCCTCTTCGCTCAGTCTCAGCAAACAAGCAGCACTCAGCAACGGTAGCAGCCAGACCCAGGAGACAGACGGGGTGGTGGTGGCAGCTATGGGGGGCAGCTGCCTTCTAGGGGGGGCAATTGCCCCCGTCTGCCCCCCCCCCCGGCTACGCCCATGGATAGATAGATAGATACTGATGATGATAGATAGATATATAGATGATAGATAGATAGATAGATAGATATATAGATAGACAGATAGATAGATGATAGATAGAAAGTTAGATATCTCCATATGTAAAAAATATCGTTATATTATATTGTATTGTATTGTATTGTATTGTATTGTATTATAAACACACACACACACACACACACATATACATATACATATACATGTACATATACATATGGTGAGCACTTTAGACCTTGCTAGGTTGCTGTTTTTTATATTTGGTGTCAACACTTCTTGTTATTCCTGTTTATATCCTGCAAGTTGATTTGCGACACTTTGGTGCAAGAAAATGAGAATTAAATCTAATTGATGGCAATCCATAATTTTGGCCCTGGTGATCCATATTCCTGGTCTGGCTCACCAAATGGCAAAGGCTGGGCTTGAGGCGATCACATCCCTGCCGAAAGGGGGGGATTACAAAAACGTGGCTTCTCTCTCAGCGGAGCACTGTAAAGGGATCCTCCCTTCGCTAGGAAGAAGCGAGAGATATTCCCAGTAAACCAGCACCGACAAGTTACATTCCCAGGGGAACAGCATGTACGGAGCACGTTCTGCCCCGGTTCTTTGCCAAAGGTCGCTGCGGCTTGGACCACACCTTAAGAACAAGGTGGGCACCCCGCCCAGAGAGCACACATCTTAGGAACATTAGGTTCAGGTCTCTCTAACCGCAGGTGAAGAAACCACAGTTCTTGGAAGAGATTCCAACTAAACATCAGGAAGAACTTTCAGACGGCAAGAGCCGTTCGACAGTGGAAAGGTCTCCTTCAGAAGGTGGTCGACTCTCCTTCCTTGGAGGTTTTTAAGCAGAGTTTGGATGGCCATCTGCCATGGATGCTTTAGCTGAGATTCCTGCATTGCAGGGGGTTGGACTAGATGACCCTCAGGGTCCCTTCCAGCTCTACTGTTCTATGATTCTATGCTCATCTGAAGCTGCTGCTAGGAGGTGTGGCTAAAGCAGATACTGGAGCAAATTCCTCTTCCCCCCACTTAGCCCCCTCTCCATCCCAGTTGACAAGTTCTGTCAGAAACTCAGAGGCAGCAATTTTGAGCGCAAACCGCTTTCAAAACAGCTGGGCCTGAAAAATGCAGGCAGCTTCGAATAATAGAATTGTAAACTGGAAGAGGCAGTCAAGAGGCGGGAAAGCAAAGAGAAACACGACCCATGTCTCCCTTAATCAGGAAGAGAATTTTGGGAAGATTTTAAAGAGTTTTACGCCTAGGCCTTATTGCCACTACAGGCCCCCAAATGGCCAAAATGGGCAACCCAGCCAGACGGGCAGGGTATAAATGGTAAAATTATTATTATTATTATTAATAATAATAATAATTCTCTCTGTTCCGGAAGATTTAGGAATGGTTGTTGTATTGGACCCCGAAACTCAGCGCATGGGAAGTCACACAAATTGTATAATTGGCTTTATATTTGATATACATTTGGATGTGAATTGTAATTTGACATTGGTAAAATGTGGCTGTTATTGGATTTTAATAATTGAAAATTAATAAACATTATTTAACAAAAAAAGAATGTTGTATATGAGCGGCAGTGGGGGGGCATTTATGGAAACTCAGGAATCCTTGTCTTAAGATTTTAAGGAATCGTTGGATGGCCAGATGTCAGGGGTTCTTTAGCTGTGACTCCTGCATCACAGGGGGTTGGACTAGAGAACCTTTGGGTGTCCCTTCTGATTCATTCAATGATTTTATGTATAGTGCTTAGATCTGCGCATGCTGACCGGCTCGTGTTAGGAAGTGGAGATGCTATCAAAGTCCAGGATCTGCAATGCAGCCTCAGCGAAGAACACAAGCCCTCACAAGCTATAGTGTCCCAAACAGCTGGAGAAGCGAATATTATCTACTGCCTCGCATTTGTTGCTGAGGGCCTTTCTCATATGTTAACTACGTATATAGAAACCAAGCAGCCTCCGGTTCTTTTTGGACTACAATTCCCATTGTGCTGGCTGGGGCTGATGGGATTTGTAGTCCCGGACATCTGAAAGGGACGCGGGTGGCGCTGTGGGTTAAACCACAGAGCCTAGGGCTTGCCGATCAGAAGGTCGGCGGTTCGAATCCCCGCGACGGGGTGAGCTCCCGTTCCTCAGTCCCTGCTCCTGCCCACCTAGCAGTTCAAAAGCATGTCAAAGTGCAAGTAGATAAATAGGAACCGCTCCGGCGGGAAGGTAAACAGCGTTTCTGTGCTGGCCACATGACCCGGAAGCTGTACGCCGGCTCCCTCGGCCAGTAAAGCAAGATGAGAACCGCAACCCCAGAGTCGGACAAGACTGGACCTAATGGTCAGGGGTCCCTTTACCTTTACCTTTACATCTGAAAGGCACCAGGTTGGAGCAAGCCAACACCGCCAATATCATCATAATAATAATTTATTATTTGTACCCCTCCCATCTGGCTGGGTCTCCCCAGCCAATCTGGGCGGCTTCCAGCAAACATTAAAATACATTAACAGCGGTTGTGCCTTCACTCCTGCGCCTTAAAAGGGGAAGTTTTAAATGCCTGATGTCTTATTATGCTTTTAGGTTTGTGGGAAGCCGCCTAGGGTGGCTTCCGACAGATTATTATTACCCATACAGAATCTCCCCCGTGTTCTGCCCCACAGATAAGAACACCCGGGAACCCGCCGTGAAAGGGAAGAGGGGCATTTACCCAGAGAGATGAGCATTCTGTAGTTTTCCATCATCACCTCCCAGTGCAGCTCCCTCTGCCAGTCCTCCAACATCTCCCATTCTTCGGGGGAGAACGAGACGCCAACGTCCTCAAACGTCACCATGTCCTGCAAAGACAAAGGCGGTCAGAGCGGCTCCTGAACCCACCGGGGTCAAGCTATTCCTTGCCAGGCAACCTGCCAGCTAATTCCAAGCTGATTCCCCCCCCCCCCTGGTTCCGTGGATTCAAGAGAGATCCATATTTTCTACATTTGTTCCAGGTAAACTTTCATGGCCCTGCTCTCTCCACACACACACTGGTCGCATCCGCCAGGTGTATTCTGCAAAGTACCATTGATGCAATAATAACAGGGCATTCATGGGGATTCCTGCGGTTCAGTCTGCACAACAGCTGGTTTTCTTAGTTGTTCTGGGATGCTGCTGTTGCATTATTATTAGTGGTAATTAATTTTGTATAATAAATACAGTGAACCCTCGACTTACGAATGTAATGTCTCCTGGTATGCCCCGCAGAGGACCTTAAGGTCCACAAATAATAACACGCTGGAGGTCCCAACCCATAAGGTGGCTACACTGGTCTCAACCAGGGCCAGAGCCTTTTCAGTTTCGGCCCCAATTTGGTGGAACGCACTGTCTCCAGAGACCAGGGCCCTGCGGGATTTGACAGCTTTCCGCAGGGCCTGCAAGACGGAGCTGTTCCGCCTAGCTTTTGAGTCCGATTCAGCCTGACCCTTGTGTTATAATATAACATTGTATTATAAGATTCTCCCCTATATGTTATAAATTCATGGGCTGTTGCATTAAGGCGGCTTTTAAAATCTTTTAATCTGTATTTTAATTAATTGTTTTTCTTTTATGTTTCATGTTTTATTGTGATTGTGGTGGTGTGAGCCGCCCTGAGCCCGGCTTTGCCGGGGAGGGCGGGGTACAAATAAAAATTATTATTATTATTATATTATTATTAATCCATTCCGACGGGAGCATCGGAACTCGAAAAAATCCTAAGTCGAGTCCCCATAGGAATGCGTTGGAGAACGCATTCGTACGTCGAAAAAACTTTTGTACCTCGAAAAACCCTATCTAAAGCGGCCGCGGCTTCCGATCGGAAGTCGAAAAAATTCGGAAGCGGCGGCCGCTTTGATCCCTCGTAAGTCGAAAAATACAGAAGTCAGGGCATTCGTAAGTCAAGGGATCACTGTAATCATAATAATAAATTTTTATTTATACCCCGCCCTTCCCGGTTTAAAAACCAGGCTCAGGGCGGCTAACAGCAAATATAAAGCATTGATTAAAATGTGACTTAAAAACAGCATAAAATACAACCTAAAATGCAGCATCAATATCAATAAAATTCAAAAATTCAGGGGTCATTTTTTTGGGGGGGGGAACCCAGTCAGTAGACATCAAATGATCACCAGGGCTAACTGGCCAAGTTGGTCCTACTAGGGCCAGCAAGGAGACCAGGGAATAATTTTAATGTGGGGTCCCACATGGAGGAGGGAGCGTGCTCTGGAGGGTAGGACTCGAACCTATGGCTTCAAGTTGCAAGAAAGGAGATTCCGGCTAAACATTCGAAAAAACTTTCTGGCAGTAAGAGCTGTTCAGCAGTGGAACAGACTCCTCCGAGAGGTGGTGGACTTTTTAAAGAAGAGGTTAGATGGCCATCGGTCATGGAAGCTTTAGCTGAGATCCCTGCATTGCCTGAAGACAGCCCTGTTCAGGTAAGTTTTTATTCTGTGACATGTGTATGTATTTTAATGGCTGCTGGAAGCCGCCTAGAGTGGCTGGGGAGACCCGGCCAGATGGGCGGGGTATAAATAATAAATTATTATTATTATTATTATGGGGTCCCTTCCAACTCTAAGATTCTATTATTCTAACACACGGAAGACAGAAGTAAAAGCAGGTCAGAACAGAGATGGTGGGAGTTCAGTGACTTCTGAACAGCTAGACGCGCGCGCCCCCCCCCCCCACCTCTGTGACGAAGACTCTTAAGCACCACATGGTTAATCTTCGGAACTCCCTGCCACAGGACGCAGCGATGGGGGGCTTTAAAAGAGGAATAGACAAATTCACGAAAAATATGGATGGCTCCTAGCCAGGATGGCTCTGATTCTGGATCCCATTTGCCAGAAACCGCCGGAGGGGGGGGCCTCTCATGCTCGGATCCAGCTTACGGGTTTCCTGGAGGCATCTGGCTGTGAGCACAGGATCCTGGACCAGAAGCCTCCATTTGGCCTGATCCACTTCTTAGGTTCTTACGTTTACTCAAGGGGGTGCCCCTCCAGGATGCTGTCAGGCCCCCCACAGTTCCTCACCTGAATCGCGACATCTTCCGCCATGATGCTGGGTGTCCCTCTGAGGGCTGGATCCGGGCAGAGGCGCGAAGCTGACCTGTTGCTGAAGGACGCTCCTGACACCCCCACTTTGCACGGCAACCAAAACTCGGGGAGCGGACTTCAGTGCAGATCAACAGATCAGGGGGGTCAGGAAAGAGAGGAATGAAGAGGCATGATAAGCAGCTGGGAAGGGAGAAGAGGAGGGTTTTTTGAGGGGGGTTATATTTATTTAAATAATTTTATAAGCTATGTGACTTTGTTGCTCAATTCAATTCTATTACAGTGGACGTGATCTGTGCGGGAGGCACGTTCGCAGCCCGCAGCGCCGCATCTGCACATGCGCGGGTCGCAATTCGGCGCTTCTGTATGATTTAGTGTTTCTGCGCATGCGCGAGCGCCAAAACCCAGAAGTAACCCGTTCTGGTACTTCCGGATTTGGAGCGGTGCGTAACCCGAAATTGCGCAACCTGAAGCGGCCGTAACCCAAGGTACGACTGTATTATTATTATTATTATTATTATTATTATTATTATTTATTAATATCCTGCCTTCTTCCCTGACAAGACTCAAGGCAGGTTATGTATGCAAACCTCTAAAAACGTCAGGGGACGACGACATTTAAAAGCAAGTAAACTTTGTTAGAAGTAAAACAACATGCATGTATAAACTCTTGTTAAAACCACACAGATAACTTAATGGCCCCAGCCCAATCATAGGATTGTAGAGTGGGAAGGAAGTCCAGGGTCATCTAGTCCAACCCCCTGCAAGGCAGGGATCTTTCACCCCACGTGGGGCTCGAACCCACGACCCTGGGATTAAGAGACTGAACTATTAAAAGCAGTCGGTTCCCCAAGGCCTGTTGGAACGAGGAGGTCTTCACCTAAAAAAGCCAATGCAATTCTGGGCTGCATCAATAGGAGTATAGCATCCAGATCAAGGGAAGTAATAGTACCACTGTATTCCGCTCTGGTCAGACCTCACCTGGAATACTGTGTCCAGTTCTGGGCACCCCAGTTCAAGAAGGATCCTGACAAGCTGGAACGTGTCCAGAGGAGGGCAACCAAAATGGTCCAAGGCCTGGAAACGATGCCTTATGAGGAACGGCTTAGGGAGCTGGGTATGTTTAGCCTGGAGAAGAGAAGGTTAAGGGGGGATATGATAGCCATGTTCAAATATATAAAAGTATGTCATATAGAGGAGGGAGAAAGGTTGTTTTCTGCTGCTCCAGAGAAGCGGACACGGAGCAATGGATTCAAACTACAAGAAAGAAGATTCCACCTAAACATTAGAAAGAACTTCCTGACAGTAAGAGCTGTTCAACAGTGGAATTTGCTGCCAAGGAGTGTGGTGGAGTCTCCTTCTTTGGAGGTCTTTAAGCAGAGGCTTGACAGCCACCTGTCAGGAATGCTTTGATGGTGTTTCCTGCTTAGCAGGGGGTTGGACTGGATGGCCCTTGGGGTCTCTTCCAACTCTAGGATTCTATGATTCTACCTGCTGGCAGAAGGACCGCAAAGAGGGAGCCTGATATTTCTTATTCTGCCTCCCCCAACCTGGTTCTGGCTGATGGGAGTTGTAGTCCGAAGCAGGTCATGCAAATCCGGGTTAAATCACCCGAGCAAATTCACCGAAATTGCTAAACTTTGCCTATCCGGCCGCAATGTCGAGAAGCTCCCTAGCTTCACACTGAATGGAGAAAGGGGTTAAACGGAACTGCAGACGTTGCAGGAAAAAAAGGTAATAATTGCTGGGACCCAACTTTCCTGCTCAACGGGATGGCTTTCCTCTCCTCCACCCTCCAGGACTTGGGAAGCTGCCTAATAGGAAGTCAAGATTCTTTGCCCAGATAGTCTCCTCCGTTTTCGGCTGGTGGGGGGCTCTCCAGGGGAGGGGCTGTAGCCCAGCAGCAGACCACCTGCTTGGCATGCAGAAGGTCCCAGGTCCAGCCCCTGAAAAAAGATTTCCAGGGAGCGCAGGGAGAGAACCCCGCCTGCAAACCTGGAGAGATGCTGCCAGTCAGTGCAGACAGCTCTGGGCTCAATGGACCCAACTGTCTGCCGGGAGAAGGCGGCTTCCGTTGTTCCTATAGGTTGCAGAAAAAGGTCTTTCGCAACATTTGCTACCTGCTGCGTCCTACCTGGAGACATCAGGGGCTGAACCTGGGAGATGGGGCAAGCTTTTTTCCTGCTGCTCCTGGGGGTGGGACCCGAACCGACCGATTCTCAACCGACGAACTCAACGTTTCTGACCGTAAGAGCCATTCGACGGTGGAGAGGGCTCCCTCAGAAGGTGGCGGACTCTCCTGCCTTTTTAAACAGAGGTTGGACGGCCATTCGCCTGGGATTCTCCAGCTGTGATTCCTGCGTCGCAGCGGGTTGGGCTAGATGACCCCTGGGGGACCCCTGATACTCTACAATTCTATAGGCAGGAGCTGCAAGCTGTCTCCCTTGACTGCCCAGGTCACTTGCTGGTCCTGACCTGGACACACATGCACCCCCTTCCTTGAGGTCTGCCCATCCTGAGGGGGTGGCAAATCCCCTCCTCCCCTCCCCCAGTGAGAGGCAGTGTGGTGTAGTGGTTAAGAGCGGTAGACTCATAATCTGGTGAACCGGGTTTGCATCTCCTCTCCTCCACATGCAGCTGCTGGGTGACCTTGGGCTAGTCACACTTCTCTGAAGTCTCTCAGCCCCACTCACCCCACAGAGTGTTTGTTTGTTGGGGGGGGAGGAAGGGAAAGGAGAATGTGAGCCGCTTGGAGACTCCTTCGGGTAGTGATAAAGCGGGATATCAAATCCAAACTCTTCTCTCTTCTTCCCCCTGCACCAGTGGCCTCTTGCAAGGCCCAGAGGCCCCAGAGCCACAGAATTGCAGAGTTGGTAGGGTCCCCCAAAGGTCCTCTAGCCCACCCCCCTGCAACGCAGATGCTTCCAAAGCCCTGGCTCTGGGTGCAAAAGCAGGGAGGCTGGTGGGGCGCAGATGGAGAGACACCCACCTGCTTTCCCCACACACACCCCGGCCTTTGATGGACTGAAATGGTTTCTTTCACCACTTAGTCTGCTTCCCAAGTTTCCAGTGGATGTTATGGGGGTGGAGTTAGTTTTTTTGGGGGGGGGGCTGTTTGTGCAATATACTGCAGGTTGTTCTTCTGAAAATGTGAATGTTTAGTGCATCATTTGACACACACACGCTTGTGTAGCATAATGCATTTACGATTATGGCTATAAACCCTCGGAGACCTTTTTGCAACACAGGCAATGCATAACGTCTTGAAAATAAGTGAGTGGATGTGGTACCAAATATTTGTGACTCCTGTGATGAGCTGTGACTCCTGCACTAAATGGGGTTATTTTTGGATTCGATGACTCTGAAAGGTAAGGAACCTCTCCCTTCCATCTCTGCATCCCTGCGATTCCATGAAATGATAAAAGATGCGAGAAATAGCCCTGGTTAATAAAATAATTGCAATAGGCTGAAACGGCGGCAGCGGACACGAATTCCTCGAAATGTCAAATGCACCGGGAACACATGCCAACGACAAAGGACCAGGGTAGTCCGTGAAATAAGGTGATGCCATGAAAGGGCGATGGGAGCAAGAAAGAGGAATAATAAATAAAATAGCCGTGGACTAGAAACGGCGGCAGCGGACACGAATTCCTCGAAATGTCAAATGCACCAGGAACAGAAATAATGAAGCAACAGGATAGCAGCTGCCACACCAGTTCTATAGAATAATAATGAATGCAATTAATAATAATAATAATAATAATAATAATAATAATTGATGTTTTTCTGACTATCGGTCGAATAAAGGAATAATTGGAATTGGAATAATAATAATAATATGCCCAGGATATTGGGGGGTCTTTCTTCCTCCCCCTCCCCTCTTCCTCCCCCTCCCACCTCCCTGGCCCCCCAAAACTCACCCTCCGGCCCCAGAGACACCTCCAGCTTGAGCTCCCTTTGTTTTCTCCCAGCTCAATGCTTGGCAGTCCCCCCCACGTCCTCTCTCTCTCCCCCTCTCTCTATGGTACCCTCCTCCACCTATGTCACTTCCTCTCTCGCCTCTCTAGAAAGTTGCCCTCCCTCATTTTAACCCTAGGAGCACCCCATCCCTGCAGGCACCAAGGGAAGGCTGGAGAGATCACCCAGGGGCGCCCTCTGCTGGGCTGCAGGGAGAGGGCAGCCTGCCTCAGCCGGGCGTGCTGCAGCTGCCTCTGGCGGCAAAATGATGTGATCCTTTTTTTAAAATCTTATTTTGGGGGGGGGTCTCAAAGTGGCTTGCAGCATTCAGTTGCGCAAATAAGTCCGAAACCTACATTACAGAGAACCGGCAAAGTGCAACGCTTTCAGCAGCAGTTTCTCAAACTTTTTCCTTTTTTTTTAATTTTTAATTTTATTGACATTTTCACAATACAGTAAAAGAAACAAACTCCAGGAAAGAAAGGAAAGAAAGAAACTAAAGAAAGAAGGAACAGTTTGGAAAGCGTTCACTGAATATATGGGTGGAAATTGTGTATATTTAAAAACGCTGGCAGCATTGAGATAAATTCAACAGCGTAGAGATACATGGTCGTAATAACGGAATACTGAATGGTTTAGCTTATGTAAAATATGCAGGGATTTATGGTATGTAAATTGAACCACGGAAAGAGAAGAAGGGAAGTCATTGATTTAAGACTGTTTAAATCAGGGGTAGGCAACCTAAGGCCCGGGGTCCGGATGCGGCCCAATCGCCTTCTCAATCCGGCCCGTGGACGGTCCGGGAATCAGCGTGTTTTTACATGAGTAGAATGTGTGCTTTTATTTAAAAATGCACCTCTGGGTTATTTGTGGGGCATAGGAATTCGTTCATTTTTTCCCTTCAAAATATAGTCCGGCCCACCGCATGGTCTGAGGGATGGTGGACCGGCCCCCTGCTGAAAAAGGTTGCTGACCCCTGGTTTAAATGAACATTCTAACATGTAAAATAGAAAAATGTAATAAAAATTATACAGGTATATAGAAAAGAAAGAAAGAAGCAAAACAGGTGGCAAATACTTTTTATTTTTTATTTTATATGGGCAAGTGTCAGGATTCCAGCGAAGGAGAGCAACTCGAGAGCAAGCAGATCCCTTGCTTAAGCCCAGTTGCTGGATTCTCCCAAGGCTTTTTCAAGGCTTCTTTCATTCTTATTCTGCAGAAAAGAATCCAGAAAAGGGGAGCAAATTGCCCACGAATACACCGTTGCTCACGTAATATCCACCATGCCTTCACTGCCAGCCACAGGTGACCTTCAGGTCGCTTGGAAATGTTGCATGGTCTTCTTTTTACCTTTTCTTCTCATTTGCGGCAACCATTCCTTGGCCTTTTGCTGCTCACCGTCCGCTGTAGCGTTGTGATGGCTAAACGGCACCTCCAGAGAATCGGAGTCCCTGCTCCTCTGGCTGCTTCTTGGTTTCTTGCTGGAGTCGCCCTGTGCCAGGAGACAGCAAGGCATGAGAAAAATTATTTATTACTTACATATTTAGAACACTTTGTTCCCTGCTCTCCAACCAGAAAGGCTCCCAGAGTGACTTATGTACAATCAAAACAACACAATCCTTATTTTCAGGCTCACAATCTGGAAAAAAAAATACATAGCATGCAAGGGGAAAGGAACTTGGAGGGAAGAGGAAAATAAAAATCACAATGCAGGCAGCAATTTCTAAACGGTTGTTCCTATATCTATCTATCTATCTATCTATCTATCTATCTATCTATCTATCTATCTATCTATCATCTCTCTCTCTCTCTATCTATCTATCTATCTATCATCTATCTATCTATCTATCATCTATCTATCTATCTATCATCTATCTATCTATCTATCTATCTAGCTATCATCTCTCTCTCTCTCTCTCTCTCTCTCTCTATCTATCTATCTATCTATCATCTATCTATCTATCTATCTATCTATCTATCTATCTATCATCTCTCTCTCTCTCTCTCTCTCTCTCTCTCTCTCTCTCTCTCTCTCATCTATCTATCTATCTATCTATCTATCTATCTATCTATCTATCTATCTATCATCTCTCTCTCTCTCTCTCTCTCTCTCTCTCTCTATCTATCATCTATCTATCTATCATCTATCTATCTATCTATCGATCTATCTATCTATCTATCTATCTATCTATCTATCTATCTATCATCTCTCTCTCTCTCTCTCTCTCTCTATCTATCTATCTATCTATCATCTATCTATCTATCATCTATCTATCTATCTATCTATCTCTCTATCTATCATCTATTCATTTAAAAGGTTATACAAGATTCTGCAAAATACGGTGCTATCAAACAGGATCTGTTGGCAGGATGCATAATCCATATACAATGATAGACCCCTGTTGAACGAAAACAAACATAAAACAAATCCAAAGTAAATAAACCACAGGCATGGAAGGGAGTGACTGGAGCTATTTATGGTTAAACAAGACAGGGTTACAAAACATGGACCCTGTTATACCAAGGGAAAGTACTGAAGGTATTCAAATGCCCTAAATCACTCTATCAGCCATCTATCTGGCGCTTAAAGGTATATAATGAAGGAGCCAGACGAACCTCCCTGGGGAGAGCATTCCCCAAACGGGGAGCCACTGCAGGAAAGGCCCTGTTCTCATGTTGCCACCCTCTGAACCTCTTGCGGAGGAGACACACGAAGGAGGGCCTCAGAGGGTGATCTCATGGTCCAGGGTGGTTCATATGGGGAGAGGCGGTCACATGCCACACCCCCAGGACGCATGCCACGGCCTCGGGGCGCATGACTTACATCATAGGAGCCTACACAACACAAAACACTGTTGCTGGATGTAGGTTTTATTTTATTTGCTTTTATCTTATATTTTGGAAATGTACCTCTTATTTTGAAAACCCAAAGGAGGTCCTGGTGCTTAAAAGCCTAAATTAATTATTCCCCAAATTTTGGAAATTATAGGGACAGAACTACCTAAACTGTATAGAAACTCATTCATGTACCAGAGACGGATGGTTGATGAAGATGGACTGCGATGAAATTTATTTATGGGGAGAGGCAGACACGTGTTTTGGAGCCTGTCCGATACGAAGGATTGCGACTGGTCTCTGGCCGCATTGTGACTGCGATCTCTGGGCTCATCTGTTCCGTGGAGCAGAATGAGGAGTCCTTAGGCTGCCTGGCCGTCCTGGATTACCAAAAGGATATTCCCTTCAGGAGCCGGATTAAGCCCTGGAGAGGACAGAGTGTCCCAGGGGGTCCGGGGGGGCTGCCCCATCTGAGCATCTCGGCACGGAGAGGGCTGTGGCTCGATGGGAGGGCAGGTGCCGGGCATGCAGAAGGCCACAGGCTTCTCGGTTTCGAGAAAAGCACTTGGCCATTTCGGTTGGGAGAAAAGGTGGGCGAGAGGCGACGGGATAAAAAGGTAATTGATGCTATTGAATTCTGGTGCTGGAGGAGACTCTTGAGAGTCCCATGGACTGCAAGAAGATCAAACCTATCTTTGAATTGGGCCCGGAAACTAATCGGCAGCCAGCGCAGACGGACCAGGATCGGTGCAAGATGCTCAAACCATCTCAGACCCTCCAAGTGCCCCTATTTTCCAGGGACGTCCCTGATTTAGAGAAGCTTGTCACAGTTTCTGATTTGATCCCGGAATGTCCCGCTTTTCCTTAGGACGTCCCTATTTTCATTCAATAAATGTTGGAGGGTATGGAGTTATCCGACCCCCCCCCCCGAGCCGTCTGAAGGCAACCCTATATAGGGGAGGGTTGTTGTTTTTTTAAATGTTTAATTATATATGTTGGAAGCCACCCAGGGTGGCTGGGGCAACCCAGTAAAATGTGTGGGGTATAAATAGTAAAATTATCATTATGGAATGGGACGCCCCTATTTTCATGGGAGAAATGTTGGAGGGTGTGCCACCTTGCCCCAGTCAGCAATCTAGCCTCTGAATTCTTCACCAGCTGAGGTTTCCAAATCGTCTTCAGAGGCAGCCCTACATAGAACATGCTGCCGTAATCCAGGGTCGGAGTTAGGTTTGATGAGGCCCTAAGCTACTGAAGGTAATGGGGCCCTTTATATGTCCAGCTGTCCTTTGTCAACAACAAATTGTCTCTGTGTTTTTGTGTTGAATAGATGCTACGGTATATGGTAATTTATGGACCTAAGAGGTATCTCAAGCCATTTGCACATGTTGCCTTGCAACCAGTCCATGCAGAATGTAGGCACCCTATATATAGAAAGGAGCAAACCAGGGCTATTTGAGGGAGCAGGCTAGCAGGCGGGGCCCATGACTTACATCCTAGGAGCCTACACAAAACATTGTTGCTGGATGTAGGTTTTATTGTATTTGCTTTTTATCTTATATTTTGGAAATATACATCCCGGTTGTTGTTTTTCCTTTACATTTTTGGGGGGCCCCCAAGAGAGTGGGGCCCTAAACTAGAGCTTGTTTAGCTTATACGTAAATCCGGCACTGCTGTAATCTAACCTAGAGTTTAGCAGAGCATAGACAACAGGATTACCTCTCTGCTTCCAGTGCGGCTGGGTAGCAGAGTCCTGTTGCACCCCCAGCCAGGATCCCTGTTTTCGCTTGCTCCTCTCTCGCGGCGGAATTTTTCTCCTCTCTCTTTTCCTGGAGCGCTCTGTGAGGGAGGAAAGGAGAGTGCAGAGTTGGAAACACTGGCGGAGGAACGGGGGCGAAGGGGAGCGCACCGCCCCCGACATCATCGGAGAGGCGGGTACCCATAGCTGTCAACCCTCCCTTTTTTTGCGGGAAACTCCCTTATTCCAATGCCGCTCCCCGCTGCTATCCCGGATTGTTGATATCCCTTCAATTTCCCGGATTTCAAAGGAAACAGCTCCTCTCCCTCCCTGCCGGCCAGGGAGGCTCCTCAGCTGCGATGCTCGGCTGCCAATAAGGAGTCTGAGACCGACTGGGGGCGGAGCTTGCATGCCTTGTGCAGCCAGACCCTCACGCCCAACCAGACAGACAGCCTGCCTGCCGTCTATGCGCTCGCTCTTTCGCTCACCCGTTCGCGCGCAGCCTCTGGAGCGCAGGGTGGCGAGGCTACTTGGTGCCATTGCACCGCCCTGGCGGCATCCCTTATTTCCAAATCCGAAAGTTGACAGCTATGCGGGTACCATCGTGGCCACTCCCCTGGGACATGCGCTGTGTGTACCCCCATCGCGCTGGGCGCCACGCCCCCAGGACGCATGCCACGCCCCCAGGGCACATGACTTACATCATAGGAGCCTACACAACACACAAACACTGTTGCTGGATGTAGGTTTTATTTTATTTGTTTTTTTATCTTACATTTTGGAAATGTACCTCTATTTTGAAAACCCAAAGGAGGGCCCGGTGCTTAAAAGCCTAAATTAATTATTCCCCAAATTTTGGGAATTATAGGGACAGAACTACCTAAACTGTATAGAAACTGATTCATGTACCAGAGACGAATGGTTGATGAAGCTGATGGACTACGACGAAATGGCAAAATTGATGGGGGGGAAACAGAAACCAGGAAGAGAAGAATTTTAAGAAAGAATGGGAAAAATTTATAATGTGTTTGAGAGAACACTGTAAAGAACTAAAAACTTTGGCAGGATTTGAGTAATGCTTGTAATGTACAAAAAAAAACCTATGGTAAAAATAGATTGTTTTTCTTTTTAAAAATAGAGAAAATAAGATAAGCAGTTGGGGAAGGGCGGAGGAGAGTTGAAGGATGTTTAACATTTGAATTTAAATTTGTTATGTAAAATTTAATAAAAATATATTTTAATAAAAAAAAGAAACTTATTCATGTATGCGACTACAGCTGCAAGAATATTACTCGCCCCAAAATGGAAAGAAGCAGAAGTCCCAGCAAAGGAAGAATGGATACAAAAACTTGTGGAATATGCAGAAATGGTGAAACTTACTGGAAGAATAAGAAATCAAGATAACAATATTTTGGAATGGAAATGGTTTGTTGTATATTTACAGATAAATTGCAAACAGATAAGAACATTGGCAGGATTATTGTAATAACCTGAAGTTTTATAAGCGTATATATTTAAAGAAGATGAATGAATGAGGAAATTAAGTTAATTTGGATATGCAAGAAGGTATTAAAAAAAATTTAAGGAACCGCAGAAAGAGGGGGAAGGAAGTCGAGTTTGGAAATGTCGAAATGATTGCAAAATGAGCGAAAGGTATGAAATGAGTGAAATGTAGAAACTTGAAAAGTAGAAATGTATCGGAATATAATTTAAAATAATGATTATGGATTTGTGTACATTCAACTGTAAAATAATTGCTATAAACACTAGGAATTAACTGGAAGTCAAAGGAGGGGAAAAAATAATTTATTTATCTTTATTTATTTTTTATTTTTTATTTTTTATTTATTTTTTTGTGGGGGGAGAATATGTCTTATGTTTCTGTTTTAGGGTGATAATAATAAATAAATAAATTCGACAGTTGGGTATCAACATGATTTATTCTGTAAGAAAACTTTTGCCAAACAATATACTGTACAACAATAATGCTATAACAAAAGAAAATAAGTGCGGTATAGAAAATTATTTTCAGTTCTGTATGTATGTATATATGTTCATTTTTAGCTTATTGGTGTATTACTAAAAATATTAATAAAAAAAGTAGAAATAAATAAACAAAAACATCACCATCAAAAAATTTAAATTAAACCCTAAATTTATGTCGTGTCCTGTATACTAAAAGAGCACCTCCGCCCTTGCAGACCAGGGGGTTGTGCTTCTATGGCTCCATAGTTTGCAAAACTGAGCCGAGGGGCTTGTGTGGATCAGCTGAGGAATTTACTACCTAAAGCAGGAGATGGAGATGGGAGATTATCTGCCTGCAAAACTCCCAGTCTCCCTCCCTCCCTCTCTCCAGGCGTCTTCCTTGGATTCAGCTTCAGAGGGAGCCGGCCGAGACAAAACGTGTTTTGGAGCCTGTCCGATACGAATGATTGCGACTGGACTCTGGCCGCATTGTGGCCGCGATCCCTGGGCTCATCTGTTCCGTGGAGAAGAACGAGGAGTCCTTAGGCTGCCTGGCCATCCTGGATTACCAAAAGGATATTCCCTTCAGGAGCCGGATTAAGCCCTGGAGAGGACAGAGTGTCCTGGGGGGTCCGGGGGGGGGCTGCCCCGTCTGAGCATCTCGGCACGGAGAGGGCTGTGGCTCGATGGGAGGGCAGGTGCCGGGCATGCAGAAGGCCACAGGCTTCTCGGTTTCGAGAAAAGCATTTGGCCATTTCGGTTGGGAGAAAAGGTGGGCGAGAGGCGACGGGATAAAAAGGTAATTGATGCTATTGAATTATGGTGCTGGAGGAGACTCTGGAGAGCCCCATGGACTGCAAGAAGATCATACCTATCCATTCTGAAGGAAAGCAGCCCGGAGTGCTCACTGGAAGGACAGATCCTGAAGCTGAGGCTCCAAGACTTTGGCCACCTCATGAGAAGAGAAGACTCCCTGGAAAAGACCCTGATGTTGGGAAAGATGGAGGGCACAAGGAGAAGGGGACGACAGAGGACGAGATGGTGGGACAGTGTTCTCAAAGCTACCAACATGAGTCTGACCAAACTGCGGGATGCAGTGGAAGACAGGAATGCCTGGCGTGCTCTGGTCCAGGGGGTCACAAAGAGTCGGACACGACTAAACGAATAAACAACAACAACAACAAAAGGGACCCCTGACCGTTAGGTCCAGTCGTGGACGTCTCTGGGGTTGCGGCGCTCATCTCGCTTTATTGGCCGAGAGAGCCGGCGTACAGCTTCCAGGTCATGTGGCCAGCATGACAAAGCCGCTTCTGGCGAACCAGAGCAGTGCACGGAAACACCGTTTACCTTCCCGCTGGAGCGGTACCTATTTATCTACTTGCACTTTGACGTTCTTTCAAACTGCTAGATGGGCAGGAGCTGGGACAGAGCAACGGGAGCTCACCCCGTTGTGGGAATTCGAACCACTGACCTTCCGATTGGCAAGCCCAAGAGGCTCAGTGGTTTAGACCACAGCGCCACCCGCATCCCAACTGGGCGACGGGATAGAAGTTTGCAAAATTAGGCCTGGGAGAAGACATATAAAGACTGGAAAGGAATGTGGGAAATGACTGTTGTTAAAAAAAACTGAAATTATGACATTGAGATGTACAGGCTTTGTTGGACTTATTGAACAAAAGACTTTGTTCCAGGACAAGAGTGGATCATCCCAGGCCAAGACCGACTAGCCAGCTCCTACAGAAGGAAGAAATCTCCGCCAAGGAAGATAAAGAAGATTGGCAAAATAAACTACTGAACTATGCAGGACAAATTAGTTAACTTGAAACCCAAGAAAGAAAGAGAACTTTGGATTTTTTAAAAAGGGACAAATGTTTAATGCATATTGTTTAAGCTTTGTGTATTGGTTTTTCCATTAGTATGACTTTGGTAAAAGTTACTTGTAATAAGATGAAGGTTTAAAATTGAAATATTAAGAGTACAAGGATTTAAGGACGTGCGTGAACGAGTATTAAATAATGAAACCAAGAGAGGGAGGGGAGGGATGTCAATCCAAATTATGGATTAAAAATTTGTTGATGATGCTTTTGTTTTTGTTTATTTTGGAAACTTAATAAAAGGTTATCCAAAAAAAAAAGAAGAAGTTTGCAAAGTTATGTAGAGTCTCCTGTAACACTAGAACTTCCAATGAAGCTGAAGGCTGGAAGATTCAACGCAGGTAAAAGAAAGTGCTTCTTTGCACCATGAATAGTTAAGCTGTGGAACTCCCCGACACAGGAAGTAGTGATGGCCACAGACCTGGATGGCTTTAAAAGAGGACTGGAGGAGGAGAGGGCTATTGATGGCTACTAGTTGGAGGAAGCAATGTTTCTGAATTCTGAAATTGCTTTCATGCTCAGATCCTGCGTGAGGGTTGGCCAGTGTCAGAACAGGATGCGGGGCTAAATGAGCCCCCTTTGGCCTGATCCAGCTGGGTCTTGTTATGTTCTCGTGCCAATCCCCACACCCCCAGGTAGGGCTCGGAGAGACCCAAGCCCCAAGCCCTGGAGAGCAATTGCTGCCAGTCAGTGTAGGCAATACTGAGCACGATGGACCACTGGTCTGACTCAGGGTGAGACATCTTTGACATCACGCAAGAGCCCAGACACTCACCAAGTTCGTCATGAGGCCTCTGCTGAGGGCGGAGAGGCTGCCGGTTCGGTAAGCGGTCATTCTGCTCCTCTGGCGCTGGGTTGTCCTGGGAATTCGCAGCGTCTCCAGGTCCCTCTTCCCGGGGTCGTCCTGCAAGATCAACAGCAAATGGCAGTGATGTCGAAGGGTCTCCGGTTAGGACTTCAGCATCATTGGGTCTGGAGAAAGTAAGGAAAGCCTGGCTGCTGGGTCAGGGTCCCAATCCTTTTCTTGCACCCTGTTCAGGCAGCCAGATGCCTCAGGGGGGAAGCTTTCCCCCACCCCACCCCAGGGCCGGATTTATGTATAAGCTAAACAAGCTCTAGCCTAGGGCCCCACTCTCTTGGGGCCCCCAAAAAATTTAAAGGGGAAAAAAATCCCTGGATGTACATTTCCAAAATATAAGATAAAAAACGAATACTGTAAAATAAAACCTGCATACAGCAACTGCGTTTGTGTGTTGTGTAGGCTCCTATGATGTAAGTTATGGGGCCACGCCTGCTAGCCTGCCCCCTAAAATATCACTGGTTTGCTATTATTATTTTATGTTATAGCAAGTTTCTAGAGACTAGATGATGAGTCTTCGTAAATTGTGTTTCTTAAGGAACTTTTGTCATTGCCAAATGCCAATGTGTTTGCATTACTAAGTTTTTTATGAATAAAAAAATCATTTTAAGTTAGAGCTTATTAATTTTTTCACTATTAATATACTTTTTCTTAATTGTATTTCACTATTAATAGACATCTTAATTGTATTTCAGTTCAACAATTTGATAAATACATATTATGTTATGTGCAAATGGCTTTCGAACTGCTAGGTTGGCAGGAGCAGGGACCGAGCAACGGGAGCTCACCCCGTCGCGGGGATTCGAACTGCCAACCTTCTGATCAGCAAGCCCTAGGCTCGGTGGGTTAGACCACAGCGCCACCTGCGTCCTTTCGCCCTATATAGGGAGCAGGCTAGCAGGCGGGACCCATGACTTACATCATAGGAGCCTACACAACACAAAACACAGTTGCTGTATGTAGGTTTTATTTTATTTGCTTTTTATCTCATATTTTGGAAATGTACATCCAGGTTTTTCTCCTTTAAATTTTATGGGGGCCCCCAAGAGAGTGGGGTCCTAAGCTATAGCTTGTTTAGCTTATACGTATATCCGGCACTGGTACCAACCCGCTATGGATCTCGGAGAACCAAAACCAGGTGTTTTCCGGTGTACGCCAAACATAAAATATTGTCTTATGCTGAATCAGATCACTAGCGCACCTAAGTCAGTCATGTCCAGGGTCTACACTGACCAGCAGTGGCTCTCTAGGGTTTCAGACAGACAGGAGACACCAAGGACTGATCCTGACCCCATCTGCAATCTGCACTTCAAATTGTAGCTTCTTAACAGCTGAGGGTTGGGATAAATATTGACGATATCCCCCCCCCCCCCAAAAAAACCCCACACATTACATATTACCTCTAAAAATACTACAGTATGTCATGTGGCCTCGTAATACCAAATGATCCCAAACATCTCACACCCTCCAACACTTCTCTGGTGATAAATAGGGCTGTCCTATTCAACAACAACAACAACAACAATATATTTGTACCCCACTCATCTGACTAGGTTCCCCCAGCCACTCTGGGCTGCTTCCAACATATGAATTTATTTATTACGGTCAGAGACCAGCTCGCATAACACAATAGTGACAGCCTTCCAACATATATAAAAACATAATAAAACCTTTAAAAGTCTTCCTTATACTGGGCTGCTTTCAGATGTCTTCTAAAGGTTATATAGTTGCTTATATCCTTGGCCCGGGGGTCGCATAACTTCATACCCACTAACATTTCACTGATGAAAATAGGGATGTCCCTCAGGAACAGCGCGGACATTCCTGGATCAAATAAAAAACCGGGACGGCTTCCCTAAATCCGGACTTGTCCCTGGGAAATAGGGGCACTTGAAGGGTCCTAACATCCCCCCCCCCATACCAAACCAGAAACTCCACCAGCACGGTTCAACTCCCAGAACTGGAACCAGCCTTCTTCATAAGCGATGAGGTGGGCAAAGAGGTCTGTGGGACCTCCAGACACATGAAAAAGCCCTTTCACCCCACAGAGTACCAAACCTCTGGAATAGCATTGGGGGACTCTGCCCCATATCCCCCATCGGACAAAGCCACAAGAGCGAAGGGTGGCAGCGAGGCTCCACGACAGCCAGGGGCCCCATCCCCCGAGGGTCCTGCGAAGAGGGTCTCTCCCAGGATGCTTGCTCCGACTCCTCTTGCTGCTTTATGTCCCGCCGTAGCCGTCAGGAGGGGATGAGTCACGGAGGCGGCGCCACTTGTTAAACATTAGCAAATCCAGCAGAGAGAAATAACCGATGGTGTTGTTGCTGCTCCACTGGGGTTTTTCCATTTGACCCCACACCTGGGCCAGGTGATGGGGCAGGAAAACTTGGAATGTGGGAGCAGGGTGGTGAGTGAGGGGCTTAAAGGGTTAGAGGTGGTGAACTCTCCTTTTTAAGCAGAGGTTGGGTGGCCATCTGTCAAGGGAAACTTGACCTGAGATTTCTGCATTACAGGGGGTGGACTACAGGACCCTTGGGGGTCCCTCCCAACTCAAAATTTGATGATGCAGTTGTGATGCAGCAGCTAAAAAAAGCCAATGCAATTCTGGGCTGCATCCATAGGAGTATAGCATCTAGATCAAGGGAAGTAATAGTACCACTGTATTCCGCTCTGGTCAGGACCTCGCCTGGAATACTGTGTCCAGTTCTGGCACCACAGTTCAAGAAGGATACTGACAAGCTGGAACGTGTCCAGAGGAGGGCAACCAAAATGGTCAAAGGCCTGGAAACGATGCCTTATGAGGAACGGCTTAGGGAGCTGGGTATGTTTAGCCTGGAGAAGAGAAGGTTAAGGGGGTGATATGATAGCCATGTTCAAATATATAAAAGGATGTCATATAGAGGAGGGAGAAAGGTTGTTTTCTGCTGCTCCAGAGAAGCGGACACGGAGCAATGGATTCAAACTACAAGAAAGAAGATTCCACCTAAACATTAGGAAGAACTTCCTGACAGTAAGAGCTGTTTGACAGTGGAATTTGCTGCCAAGGAGTGTGGTGGAGTCCTCCTTCTTTGGAGGTCTTTAAGCAGAGGCTTGACAGCCACCTGTCAGGAATGCTTTGATGGTGTTTCCTGCTTGGCAGGGGGTTGGACTGGATGGCCCTTGGGGTCTCTTCCAACTCTAGGATTCTATGATTCTATGACTCTAAGACATACCCTCCAGCATTCCTCAGATGAAAATAGGGACATTTCTCACTCCCCACAAACTGATCCTTCTTGACTCCCCGTTTTTTGTCGTCCCCCGTCGTCCTTCCTGCCCGCCGCAGAACATTTCATTTCAGAAGTATTTTTCAGGGAAGGTTTTAATGTTTAAAGTTTTATTCTGTTTTTAGTGTTCTGTTGGGAGCTGCCCAGAGTGGCTGGGGAGGCCCAGCCAGATGCATGGGGTATATAATAAATAAAATTATTATTATACTCTCTCTATATAAAATTGTATCAAGTTGGATGTTTGTTAACAATCACCTTTCTCCGTAACCCCTTGAGCGATTCCGTTCAAATTTGGACACAACGTTCCATGCCCATATGGGAGTGATCATATGTACTGGTACTTACATTGCACAAATACCACACCTTTCCTAGGTAAAAATGTGATTTTGTGCAAAAAATATAGCGCCCCTCCAGTGGACATTAAACAGCACAGCACAAACCTCATAGACTAAAATAGTAGTAATAAACAGTTGTAGAAACGAAGACAAAAATGAGAGGGGGCAAACGGAGAACACATAGACTGAACTTCAACGAGATAAGGTGTAAGTAAAAATACGCTTTCTCTTTCATACTGTATCTTACTTTGCATTTCACCAAATCAGCCACAGCAAGGCGTGGCCGGGTCAGCTAGTTATTTTATAAAGTCTCCTTGTGCTCCAATTTACTCCCCCCTTCCTTCCTTCCTGCCCAGGGTGGCTCTACCCTCTGCCTGACCCTCAGAACCAGCATGTCATGTGGGGCTGGGCCTCGCTGGCCACCAGCGAGATCGCCTCTCCTCGGCCGTTGTCCAGCAGCCGCTACGAGCGGCCCAAGGAAGGAGAACGGCAGCAGCAGCCCATAGAGAGGCAAAGCCTTTCCTTTGCGCCTCCGCCGCCATTGCTTGAGAGTCCCAGGGGTCAGCAAACTTACAGTGCCTCAGCCGCTGTCTCTAGTGCCGATCGCGCAGCGGACTGGAGGACGGGGGAGCATGCGCCCATACGCATGTGCACATGCTATTTCCGGGTCGGAGGAGCACCGGAAATAGCTTGTGCGCATGTGCACGGGCCTCCTCCGACCCGGATGTGCACCAGAAATAACGCTTGCACATGCGGCACAAGCTATTTCTGGTGCTCCTCCGACCCGGAAGTGGGCAGCCACGCAGCGCAGCGCCGGTAAGAGCTGGCGGCGGGCAGCGGGGGTTGCGCGCGGCCGGATAAACAAGTCCCTCGGGCCTTATCCGGCCCGCGGCCCTTAGTTTGGGGGACCGCTGCTTGAGACAAACCGCTGGCTCATCTTCCTGCCCCGGCCGCCAGTGCTGGCGGGGGAAATAGGGGACATTACAGGGTCATATCAGAAGCTGGGATGGCTTCTGTAATTCCAAGACCATCCCTGGGAAATTGGGACACGTGGAGGATCTGCTTTCAGAGCTCAATTACTCTTAGGGGGTTAGGTTGAGACAAGGAAACATTCCTTGCAGGTCCAGCAAGTCCAGAAGTCTTGCACACTTACTAAGGACAGCATTGCAAAATTTGGAGATGGGCAAAGGATTTCTGCACATTTGAAGGGATTCTGTGTCTCAGTTCAAATGTTGCTTCTGAAACTGCAGATTAGGTACGTTTGTCTGTAAACATGAAGCTGGATCAAATTTCTCCCCCTTCCCTAGATGGGGTTAAGGCCCCACGGAATTCCATAAGACCTACTTCTGAGTAAACACAGATGGGATTACAGTTGTACCTTTGTTCTCAAACGCCTTGGTACTCAGACAACTTAGAACCCAAACACTGCAAACCCGGAAGGAAGTGTTCCAGTTTGTGAACCTTTTTCGGAAGTCGAATGTGCTCCGTTTTGAGTGTCTGTCTGTTTTTGCTATTTATTTTGCGTTTCTGTTTTTGTGGCTCTTTTGGTTTTGGTTTTGTGACTGTGTTTGGAACCCAGTTCAGCTACTGATGGACAGATTGTGTGACTGCAGTACAATTGTTTATTGCTTTCATTTTATGGATCAGTGGTCTCATTAGATAGTAAAATTCATGCTAAATTGCTGTTTTAGGGGGTTGTTTTTAAAAGTCTGGAACGGATTAATCCGTCTTGCATTCCTTTCTATGGGAAAGCGCGTCTTGGTTTTGGAACGCTTTGGTTTTGGAACGGACTTCCGGAACGGATTAAGTTTGTAATCTAAGGTACCACTGTATGCTGTAAATCCCCTCACCCCGGCATGTTCCCAAATTCCAGAATCCTCCTCCCCAGCTGCTATTCCGTTTTTTAAAAAGTAAATTAAAAATATTGAAATCACTGATTATTTATTGCATGTTTTGTTAATTAATTAATAGACCTCTTACATGTCAAAATGTCTTCCCAAGCAGTTTACAAGGATACAATCAGTGATAACACATAATTTGAAAGCCACACTAAAATACTCCCAGCGACATGTTTAGCTGCGATTCCTGTATGACGGGGGGGTTGGACTAGATGACCCTTGGCGTCCCCTCCACCTCTATGATTTTGTGATTCCAGCTCATCCCGTGTCAGGTCTGGTCTTCAGCATCCGCCGAGTGACTCTGCGCCCTGGGTGGGGGGCTCAGGCTTTGGGGGGGTAGAGTATCTTCTTCGCTGGAATCTCCCTCGGACTCCGAGTGGCTTCCGATCCA
Source organism: Darevskia armeniaca (assembly GCA_034641395.1). Classification (NCBI taxonomy): domain Eukaryota; kingdom Metazoa; phylum Chordata; class Lepidosauria; order Squamata; family Lacertidae; genus Darevskia; species Darevskia armeniaca. The sequence continues at coordinate 961,413 of JAWWNF010000121.1, forward strand.
AGTCTCATTTCCGCTCCCCTGGGCAGGCGGGGGCAACGATCATCAGCCCCGAGTAGCAACCCCGGCAGACGGCCCCGGGCACCCGAGCGCTGCTTTCCCCTGGCCCCGCGCTAGGGCGGCCCTCCTCGCGGACCTCTTTGTCCTGGCTTCGGACCTCGGCTCCTGCAGGGAAAGGGGAAAGAGGGAGGTGGGAGGTGGGAGACAACCCCAGTAAACCTCAACCCCCCCTGCGCCCACCCAACCGCTTAGATCGGCGGAAACAACTACAGGTTTTACTTCACTCCCTGTTCCGAAGCAGCACGGAGCCTTTGGAAACTGCCTCGCTCTTGATGCCAACCAAGCAGCTCTTTTTGAGACCTGCTTAAAACGTTCTTGCAAAAATACAGAGCAAGGAAAGACAAGGCCCATTGGGGTGGGAAAATCATTGGGATGGACTGCTGCAAGGGAGGGTGTGGGTTGAATAAGAGCTATATTCGAACTGGATTATATTTCTGGCTTTAAGGAGAATGTTATATGGAAATGGTGTCTGGCATAGGGATTATTAATGATTATTAATTTAAGATGATTAGCAAAGAGAGAAAATATGGCTAATAACTCTGAAACCAAAGGGAGGAAGGGGGGGAAGTTTTAATTGGTTTAAAAAAAAAAGAATATATTACAGAGCTCAGTGCCGCCAGAGGTCAGTGATCCCCCGCCCATCAGGGCAGGCAGGTTCGGGGCTACAGGAGGTGGAGGGCCCAGAGAGTCAGGAAACTGAGGCCGCCACGGGCGATCCGAACCCGGTATCAACCAAGTGAGTCTGGTGGAACTGGTCTAGCGCATCAGGGCCTGCTGAGGTACCAGAAACTACTGGAGAGGGAAGCCTAACCACAAATAGTCCTAGTGGTGCTACACCAGGGGTTAGGCGATCCAGCAGAATTCGCAGACCCACCACAGCACCTGAAAGATTTTGTGTATATGTGTCAACATGGTGTGGGGGAGTGTTGTGTATTAGTTCAAACATTCTGTAACTTGGCGGGAGTTCTGCCCCACAGCAACTCAGTAACAAGGCTTTTTTTTTTGTTTCTCATCAGTGACCCCCCTTTGCAGCCACTTCCGAATTCGAAACGGCTCGAGGTAAGCATCCCACCCTCGCCTCGGATGCTCCGGGATGAAATGGTTCCATGAACCGTGACGCCGCCATTCCTCCGGTACTGAGTTGTCCTGTCAGTTTCAGGGAGTCCTGTCTTCTGGTATCAGGACGCTAAGGTCGGGAAGCTGGTGTTCCGCCCTTCAAACGGCCTGAATCCCCATCCTCGTCTGCCAGTATGTTGTGTCGTGGCTGAAGTAATCCAGATACACATCTTCATGAAACAGCTCTTTATTTTGGAAAAACAGGACTGAGGAGCTGGGTTTAGGGGTAGCTGTAATTTATAGGAACAAGATTGAGCTAGAACGGGATACATTTAAGCGGGAACCAATAACTCTCATACAATTCGTGCGGGAACCAATCAGGCTAAGGATTGTAGTTGTCCCTTTTAAAACGACAAATGGGCAGAACTCCCGCCAAGTTACAGAATGTTTGAACTAAATACACAAACAAATTTAGGGAAGGAACAGAAGTACCAGTAGGCTCAGGTTTAAATTTGGATTAATGAGTAAATGTATCTTTGATTTTTATGTTTTCAGGATGTTTATAAAATAGATGTTTCAATCTGTAAAAGAGGATTTAAAATGAATTCAACAGAGGGGGACTTGAGGAAGTGAACCGAAATATGTAATGGAGAAAGATAGAAATACCTGGCCCACAGAAATTGGGCCAGGCCTAAGCAATGTCAGTAAAAATATTCAAAACAAAATAAAATAAAAAAATTCCTTCCAGTAGCATATACACCACATGACCCTTCTTCAGATACACTTCAGTGTATCTGAAGAAGTGTGCATGCACACCGAAAGCTCATACCAAGAACAAACTTAGCTGGTCTCTAAGGTGCTACTGGAAGGGAATTTTTTTTATTTTATTTTGTTTTGACTATGACAGACCAACACGGCTATCTACCTTTAACAGTAAAAATATTAGTAAGGTTAAATGTACAATGAATATGTTTACCCCTGTGAGGGGGGGGGGTTGATCTTGGCTTCCACGGTGAGAGGGGGGAAGTATGAAAAATTAACCAATATGTATGTTTGTGCTTTTGAAATTGTAAAACCCAATAATTTTTTTTGGGGGGGGGGAAATAAAAATAAAACATTCTTGCTTGGACAAGCCTGTCCGGATGATTAGAAAGTCAGTGATTGTTTCAGCTGTTTTAGTATTGAACTTTTTGCATGTTTTCAACTCCCATCGTGGATTTGTAATTCTGATCTTTTGTAAACTGCTTTTTTTTATTTTAAAAAATCAAGCAGTATATGATTTCTCCCGAAACAAGCAAACAAACCCAGTGCGGAATCTGCTGAGACGATGGGCATGATGGGAAATAATAAAAGCCAGAGCTCAATAGTTCATATGATTTATAAAATCACTGGGGGGATTACTGGGGAGGCACTAAGGGGGGTGGCACTGGGCACAGGAGGTATTAATGACAATTGGGCTTTCAAAGAGGATGGAGGAGGTACCTTTTATCATATGTGGTGGAACTGTAATGTAATCAAAAAATTTGGGGGAATGATATATAACGAAATGAAAAAATGTTTTAAATTAACCTTTGTAAAAAAAAACAAAAAACAGAAGCTTTTTTATTGGGAATTATAGGTACCGAAGATCCCAAAAGATCAGAAGACATTGTTCACGTATGCTACAACAGCCGCTCGGATGTTGCTAGTCCAGAGATGGAAGGAAGAGACAGCCCTGAGCTGAGAAGAATGGCAAATTAAGTTGATGGACCATGCCAAAAATGGCAAAATTAACTGGGAAGCTCAGGGACCAAGAGACAATAAATTTAAAAAAGAATGGGAAATGCTTGTAATGTACCTGGTATATACAAAATTATTGCAAACAGGTTGAAACATTAGCAGGGTTCTAAATACACTTGTAATGTATCAGAAAGTATAGATAACTTAGGAAGATGATTACAGGTAGATAGCCGTGTTTGGTCCTGTCATAGTCAAAACAAAATAAAAAAATTCCTTCCAGTAGCACCTTAGAGACCAACTAAGTTTGTTCTTGGTATGAGCTTTCGTGTGCATGCACACTTCTTCAGATGAGGAAGATGAGAGATTGGAAAATTATTGATATGAAGTTGAAAATAGAATTCAGAGGACCCACGGAGGAAATGGGGAATTCATGAGATTCAGAGAAATCTCACATGCGGAATGTGTATGATCTTTTGATGTAAATTTATCTTTTTCTCTCTCTCTTTTTTCTGAAAATCTAATTAAAAAACTATAACAAAAAATAAATGAAAGAGGGTGGAGGAGAGGCATGTCGACGGCCACCAGCCACAAAGACCATGCTTTGCCTCCATAGTCAGAGCTGCTTCTGAAATACCTGTGCCTGGAAGTGTGCCACAAACAGAGGGCTGGATGAGTCCTTACTCTCTCTCCCGCAGCCTCTGGAAGACTTGCCATCGCATCAACCTGGAATAATCCCCTTCCTTGCCCTCCTTCCCACAAGGACTCCTATTTCACACCGTGAATGAGAGCCATGCCAAGCTGGGCAAACATCTCTTAGGCTGGACTCCCGACAAGAGAGGGGTTCCTTCTCCCACCACCCCAGGCCAGACATACCTGCTGGCTTAGCTCCAGGGGTGGCAAGGTGGGCACCTTAATCTCAAGGTCTTCCTGTGGAGGGCGCTGCAATACAGGATGGTATAATGCTTAGGCCAAGTGGAGGGGAGGGGGGAAGAGAGCATTTCCTGAGAGACACCCCACCCACCCACCCAGCTGTCCATCTTCTGTCCTTGGAGTGGCAAACCAGCTGTGGGTTAAGACGCAAAGCCAGAAGCGGACGCTTCCTCGTTGGCCAAGGAACAGCCTGGCTGTGCAGAGTGCTGATTGGCTAGCTTGGGTGGCAGTCACACATCCATTCCCCGCCCACAGGGGATATTTTCCAAAGCCCCATTTAAAACTCTGAAGAACTGGCATTTGAGAAAGAGGTAGGAGCATCTGCACAGAATGGAATCTTTCCTCCCGTTAGAGTGGTACCTTGGTTCTCAAACGCCTTGGGACTCAAACAACTTGGAACCCAAGCACTGCAAACCCGGAAGGAAGTGTTTCGGTTTGCGAACATTTTTCAGATGCCGAACATTCTCCGTTTTGAGTGTTACACTGAGGTCTGTCTGTTTTTGCTATTTATTTTGTGGTTTTGCACCTTTTCCTTTTCCTTTTTGTGACTGACTGTGTGGAACCCCGTTCAGTTACTGATTGATTGATGGATTGTGTGACTGCAGTACATTGTTTATTGCTTTCATTTTATGGATCAACTAGTAAATTTAGCCCGTTGAAATAACGGGCTCTAGATGATATGTGTTGAAACATGTTAACACGCGGTCAAACCCCCCCCCACCCACCCACCCACCCACCTCCACAAACAGTTCGACTCCCTCTCCCTCCCCCTCCCCCACCCATCCCCCCCACACCCATCTCCCCCACCTCCACACACAGTTCGTCTCTCCCTCCCTCCTCCCCTCCCCCCCACACCCACCTCCCCCCTCCACACACAGCTCGCCCTCTGTCTCCCTCCCCCCCACCTCTCTCTCTCACACACACGGTTTGGCGCGCAGGAGGTCGCGCGCTCAGCGGCTCCCCGGGATGGGATTGGCAGCTGCTACGGCGGCGACTCTTGTTTGCCTCGTGGGAGGGCTGAAGGGGTGGGGGGCGGGCTCGGGAGAAGGTGAGGGGGCAGCCCGGCAGTCCACCTCCCCGGGCGGAGACAGCAGAGCACCCCTCCCCCTGCCTCCTTGGCCTTCGCCAGCCCCGCTCCTCCTCCCTTCTCCTGCATCTTGGGGGCCGCGGAAGTGACCCGAGCCGAGCAGGAAGGGAGGCTGCATCGCAGCAGCGGGGGAGCGGCGGCCTGCTTGGGCCGGGATCCCACCCGGCCGCTCCTCCGCCATCCCTCCGGCCGGGCGAGAGAGATTCGGGTCCGGGGGGCTGGCGGCGGCGGCGCTTGCTCGCCTGGCTCAGGGGAAGCGGGCGGAAGAGAGTAGCGGAGGCGGGGAGGTCCGGCCGGGCGCTAGATACTGACGCGAGCAGAGCAAGCAGCAGCGGCCCAGTGAGCGCGGCTAGGCTCCCTCTCCGTCTGGGCGGCTGTAGCGGCGGCGAGGATGGGGCGGCCCTCTGCGCCGCTCCCCCCCCACGGCAATGGCGGCGGCGCAGTTTCGCCCGGCCGGAAGTGTCTCTGCGTCGTCCCGCCCCCCCTCTCCGCCCCCTCCAATCCCTGCGTCCGTCTGTGTCATGCGCAGAACGCACTTCCGTGACACATGGAAAAGCAGGGACACTTCAAGATTATTATATAGGATGGTCTCATTAGATAGTAAAATTCATGTCAACTTGCTTTTTGGGGGGTGGTTTTTAAAAGCCTGGAACGGATTAATCAGTTTTGCATTGCTTTCTATGGGAAAAGGCACCTTGGTTTTGGAATGCTTTGGTTTTGGAACGGCGGGGTACAAATAATAAATTATTATTAAATTATTATTATGTGTCCACAGAATGGCAGCTCAGAGACAAGCTCAGCCCCTCTCTTCCTCCCTATGTGCTTACCTGATGAAGAGGTGTGAAACAACCAGGACCAGAACCACCTCCTTAGGGCTGAGCCTGTTTCTCTCTGGCCCTGTTCACGAAGGGAAAAGAGCATCAATGCGCTGTCCCTGTTCACAGCCAGGCCCATCGCTCAAGCAGGAACCGGCAGAGAGAAATCTCCGCCTTGGAGCCAAAAGAGAGTCCGGGACAGAGCAATGTCTCCAGGCCATCTCCTTGGGCTGCCGGATTGTGAAGCTGACCCAGTGGATCTCCAGGGAGTGAGGGGTCTCCGGACAAGGCAGGGGGGCTCCCTCTGCCCACCTGCCAGCCCCCCACAGCCCCAGACATACCTGGAGGCTAAGGCTTGGCTCCGCGCCTGGCGAGATGGACTCCTCCACCGATCGGACATTTCTCCTGGAAGCCTCCTGCGGAAGGAATGAAATGAATGAAGGGATGGAGTGGCGCTGTGGGTTAAACCTATCGACAGCCACTAGCCACAAGAGCCATGCTTGGCCTCCATAGTCAGAGGCAGAGCTGCTACTGAAATACCTGTGCCTAGGAAGTGTGCCACAAACAGAGGGCTGGATGAGTCCCTTACTCTCTCCCGCAGCCTCTGGAAGGCTCCGACTTGCCATCACCTCAACCTGGAATAATCCCCTTCCTTGCCCTCATTCACACAAGGAATCCTATTTCACCCATGAATGAGAGCCATGCCAAGCTGGGCAAACATCTCTTAGGCTGGACTCCCGACAAGAGAGGGGTTCCTTCTCCCACCACCCCAGGCCCAGACATACCTGCTGGCTTTGCTCCAGGGCTAGCAAGGAGTGCAAGTAAATCTCAAGTCTTTCTGTGGAGGGAGCTGCAATACAGGATGGTATATATGCTTAGGCCAAGTGGAGGGGTGGGGGGAAGAGAGCATTTCCTGAGAGACCCCCCACCCACCCACCCCAGCTGACCATCTTCTGTCCTTGGAGTGGCAAACCAGCTGTGGGTAAAGCCAGAAGTGGACGCTTCCTCGTTGGTCAAGGAACAGCTGGTTGTGCAGGAGCGCTGATTGGCTAGCTTGGGTGGCAGTCACACAGCCATTCCCCACCCACAGGGGATATTTTCCAAAGCCCCCATTAAAAACCCTGAAGAATTGGCATTTGAGAAAGAGGTAAGAGCATCTGCACAGAATGGAATCCTTCCTCCCGTTAGAGTGGTACCTTGGTTCTCAAACGCCTTGGGGACTCAAAACAACTTGGAACCCAAACATTGCAAACCCGGAAGGAAGTGTTTCGGTTTGCGAACATTTTTCTGAAGCCGAACATTCTCCGTTTTGAGTGTTACACTGAGGTCTGTCTGTTTTTGCGATTTCTTTTTTGTTTTTGTGCCTTCTTTTCATTAATGTGACATGTGTGGAACCAGTTCAGCTACTGATTGATTGATTGATTGATTGATGGATTGTGTGACTGTAGTACAGAGGTCAACAACTTTTCTAGCCGTGGGCCGGTCCACTGTCCCTCAGACCTTGTGGGAGGCCAGACTATATTTTGAAAAAAACAATGAACGAATTCCTATGCCCCACAAATAACCCAGAGATGCGTTTTAAATAAAAATACACATTCTACTCATGTAAAAACACCAGGCAGGGCCCCACAACATAACATCAGAGATGTGTTTTAAATAAAAAGACACATTCTATTCATGTAAAAACATGCTGATTCCCGGACTGTCCATGGGCCGGACTGAGAAGGCTATTGGGCCGCATCCGTCCCACGAGCCTTAGGTTGCCTACCCCTGCTGTAGTACATTGTTTATTGCTTTCATTTTATGGATCAATGGTCTCATTACATAGTAAAATTCATGTTAAATTACTGCTTTAAGGGTGTTTTTTAAAAGCCTAGAACGGATTAATCCTTTATGCATTGCTTTCTATGGGGAAAAGGTGCCTTGCTTTTGGAACGCTTTGGTTTTGGAACAGACATCCAGAACGAATTACATTTGAGAATCAAGGCACCACTGTATTTCTATGACACTTCCTTCATTTACCTTTTCAAATCTACTAGCTGCCAATCCGTTTCTGTGTATTTAATGTATTTTAATATTTGTTGGAAGCCGCCCAGAGGGGCTGGGGAAAGCCAGCCAGATGGGCGGTGGTACAAAATAATAAATTATTATTAAATTATTATTATTATGTGTCCAAAGAGGGGTAGCTCAGAGACAAGCTCAGCCCCTCTCACTCCTCCCTATATGCTTACCTGATGATGAGCTGAGGAACAAAGGTGTCTGCAACAGTAGCACCACCCTCGGGCTGAGACTGTTTCTCCCTGCTCCTGTTCACGGAGGGGAAAGAGCATCAATGCGCTGTCCCTGTTCACAGCCAGCCCATCGCTCAGGCAGGAACCGGCAGAGAGAAATCTCCGCCTTGGAGCCAAAAGAGAATCAAGGACAGAGCAATGTCTCCCAGGCCATCTCCTTGGGCTGCCGGATTGTGAAGCTGACCCAGTGGATCTCCAGGGAGTGAGGGGTCTCCGGACAAGGCAGGGGGGCTCCCTCTGCCCACCTTCCAGCCCCCACAGTCCCAGACATACCTGGAGGCTAAGGCTTGGCTCCGCGCCTGGCGAGATGGACTCCTCCACCGATCGGACATTTCTCCTGGAAGCCTCCTGCGGAAGGAATGAAATGAATGAAGGGATGGAGTGGCGCTGTGGGTTAAACCTATCGACGGCCACTAGCCACAAGAGCCATGCTTGGCCCCATAGTCCATAGTCAGAGCAGAGCTGCTTCGGAAATACCTGTGCCTAGGAAGTGTGCCACAAACAGAGGGCTGGATGAGTCCTTACTCTCTCCGCAGTCTCTGGAAGACTTGCCATCACCTCAACCTGGAATAATCCCCTTCCTTGCCCTCCTTCCCACAAGGACTCCTATTTCACCCATGAATGAGAGCCATGCCAAGCTGGGCAAACATCTCTTAGGCTGCACTCCCGACAAGAGAGGGGGTTCCTTCTCCCAGACATACCTGCTGGCTTTGCTCCAGGTGTGGCAAGATGGGCCCCTTAATCACAAGGCGATCTGGGTCTTCCTGTACCTGCAATACAGGATGGTATAATGCTTAGGCCAAGTGGAGGGGTGGGGGGAAGAGAGCATTTCCTGAGAGACCCCCACCCCCACCCAGCTGTCCATCTTCTGTCCTTGGAGTGGCAAACCAGCTGTGGGTCAAGACGCAAAGCCAGAAGCGGACGCTTCCTCGTTGGCCCAAGGAACAGCTGGCTGTGCAGAGCGCTGATTGGCTATCTTGGGTGGCAGTCACACAGCCATTCCCCGCCCACAGGGGATATTTTCCAAAGGCCCCATTTAAAACCCTGAAGAATTGGCAAGAAGTGTGCCACAAACAGAGGGCTGGATGCGTCCTTACTCTCTCCTGCAGCCTCTGGAAGGCTCCGACTTGCCATCACCTCAACCTGGAATATTAGAACTGGATATGGAATAACTGATTGGTTCAAAATTGGGAAAGGAGTACGACAAGGCTGTATATTGTCTCCCTGCTTATTTAACTTATATGCAGAATTCATCATGCAAAAGGCTGGACTGGATGAATCCCAAACCGGAATTAAGATTGCCGGAAGAAATATCAACAACCTCAGATATGCTGATGATACAACCTTGATGGCAGAAAGTGAGGAGGAATTAAAGAACCTTTTAATGAGGATGAAAGAGGAGAGCGCAAAATATGGTCTGAAGCTCAACATCAAAAAAACTAAGATCATGGCCACTGGTCCCATCACCTCCTGGCAAATAGAAGGGGAAGAAATGGAGGCAGTGAGAGATTTCACTTTCTTGGGTTCCATGATCACTGCAGATGGTGACAGCAGTCACGAAATTAAAGACGCCTGCTTCTTGGAGAAAAGCAATGACAAACCTAGACAGCATCTTAAAAAGCAGAGACATCACCTTGCCGACAAAGGTCCGTATATTAAAGCTATGGTTTTCCCCAGTAGTAATGTATGGAAGTGAGAGCTGTACCATAAAGAAGGCTGATCAGCCGAAAGAATTGATGCTTTTGAATTATGGTGAGGAGGAGACTCTTGAGAGTCCCATGGACTGCAAGAAGATCAAACCTATCCATTCTGAAGAACAGCCTGAGTGCTCACTGGAAGGACAGATCCTGAAGCTGAGGCTCCAGTACTTTGGCCACCTCATGAGAAGAGAAGACTCCCTAGAAAAGACCCTGATGTTGGGAAAGATGGAGGGCACAAGGAGAAGGGGACGACAGAGGACGAGATGGTTGGACAGTGTTCTTGAAGCGACCTAACATGAGTTCTGGACCAAACTGCGGAGGCAGTGAAGGATCAGGAATGCCTGGCGTGCTCTGGTCCATGGGGTTTCAAAGAGTTGGACACGACTAAACAACAACAAATGATTGTTTAAAGCAGTATCATATGTATACTTATTAGTAACTTTGCATTAATGTGACATTCTTATATGTATGTGTATTTTTTTGTAATATTTTGTTTAAGTTGCCTGTTTCTGCTTCAGTGGTTTCAAACTCTTTACAACACATGATATTGATAGGTGGGAACAATTTCTGGATCCCTGAATTATCTGGCTGCTTTAAGACAGTTTGCATTTGTTTTATATTGAGTATAATTGTGTGAATTGTTGTTTTGTTTTCCTAGTTGTGATCTTCCCTTTTTAGGATGCATATTTTGTAAAAAGGAACATGTAATGTAAGTGTCTTTTAAATGTAACACTGCTTTAGGTATTCTACAAACTTGGGGCCCGATCCCCCCGCTTACTTTTGAAACATTTGACAGAAACCTTTTTCTTGGGAATCGTCAGCAAATATGCCCCCAGCCCCCACCTGTAAAGTGGAGGCAGCAATCCTTCCCCTCCTGATGCCGTGAGAGTTAAGTTAAAAAATTCTTATAATGTTCAACAGCCATGAAAATAGAGACCACATTAGCACCAGAGAAAAAAAGGGGTAGAGGAAGATTGGAATGCATCCCCCAGCTGGTGACGGCATTTTTTTTCATTAAGGGAAGATGAGAGTGGAAAGTTGAATCATTATGAAAGGAGAGGGCGATAAAATTCATGATTTGATCAACTAGGAGTCTGCTGGTGGATGCTTTATGAAATTCAATATCAGGAATATGTAAGGTAATGAGGCTGGAACAAAACACCCGAAAATGGACTATATCCTTTATTATCATAATATGCAGCAAAACACACAGCAGCAGGGCAAGGAGGTAAAGGCAGATATCTCTCTAAATCCTTCTCTCTAGTGTTAGTGGCAGTAAAATAAAGATTGCATCTGCATAAACCCCAGTGTGGACTGAAAAGTGAAGAAAACTGTTCAGGCACGTGGCACGGTTTTCAAAGGCAGAACTTCCAGAGCAATTCCGGGTAAAGAAAAAGATGCTTACTTCAAAAATAAATATCCATGTTATAAAAATATCTAGCGGATGTTAAACACACATTGAGAAGAATACCTCTGAGCCTGAGCAGGGAGTCATTGTATCTCAATAGGGAATCACCAGCATGCTCTTCAGCCTTGGCCCCCCAGGTGTTGTTGGACTACAACTCCCATTATCCACAGCCAACTTAGCCAGTGTTCAGCATGATAGGAATTGTAGTCGAACAAACATATGGGGACTCAAGGTTGAAGAATGTAGGGTTCCGTAAGGCTCTTGTAGTGGGATCCAGGTGCCTCAATCTGTGAGCTGCTATGCCTTCCAGCTCTCGATTGTACCTAAGCATCACTATAGGGCAAGAATCACCAACATGTTGCCCCAGGAACTCTGGTGCACACTAAGCCTTTGAACTTCCCCTCACTTACTGCCACTTTGGTGATGAGATGATGAAAATTGTGACCCCTTCCTTCCTTCCTTCCTTCCTTCCTTCCTTCCTTCCTTCCTTCCTTCTTAACCTTCAGCCCCTTTGGCCCAGCTCATAATCCTGTTTTCTATATTTCAATGACCATCTCTCTCTCTCTGCCAGTTTTGCCCCTCTACCGAATTTATTTAACCTTTGTAATGAACGAATTGGCAGTAGAGATTCTCTTGCATGCCTCTCTTACAACGGTCTCAATGACCAGGAGTGTCGTTTCCTGCCAGGGTTCTATGGATTTGTAGTTTGGCATTCTTACGCCACCCCCACCCCCACCCCCACCTCCAATTCAACGCATTTTCTTGGAAGAGGAGGGGACTGGCAGGGTTGGCAATATGCCCTGAGCTTGGTGTTTATTGAGCTTTCTCAGAAAAGGTTCAGAAAGATCTGAAAGTTCTCTGACGAAGTCAGGGAAGGGGGAAGGAGGTTTCCAAAATGAGACAGGTGAGCAGGGGACTTGTCCATCACCACTCCTTTTAGAAATTGACCAGTGGCACCTGCTGCCCATTGGTAGGGCGGAAGGCAAGGAGACCAATAACAGGGTGCAGCCAGAACCAATGACAGGCAAATGCAACCCCTGACTGGTTGGGAGAAGGCAAGCAAGTGGTGGTTGGCTGAGGGCAGGCAGAGGGTGGAGCACTGATCCATCCTGAGGGATAGCTCAGTCGGGAGAGCATGAGACTCTTAATCTCAAGGTCGTGGGTTCAAGTCCCATGTTGGGTGAAAGATTCCTGCATTGCAGGGGGTTGGACTAGATGACTCTCATGGTTCCCCCCCAACTCTACAAATCTGTGATTCTGTGAATTTGCCTTAACAGACCAGCCTCCTTTCAAATTAACCATGCTAAAAATCCAAAGCCCACCTTTAGTAAGAATCTCCCACCACCGAAAAAAAAAGCAATAAGGGGGAATAATCATTAATGGAGCAAAGCCCTTACCTATTCAAGTTTCTCTACCATTTAAGGAGTCATTTTCTGAAATGGCTCCTTGAACAATCAAAATGGTGATGATTAGTCTCACTCTTCCTTAACACCTGCTGGGTAACATACTTGCTTAGTGGGTCAAAGCACCCCAAAAAGCTGTTTTAAAAAATAAATAACAGAGTGTAACTGTCGTTTAATAGCTTCAAAGGCAACAGCACAGCTTTTATAAACAAAAACAAATAAAAACCCCTCTCTGAATTAGGACAACTAATTCCAATGTCTCTGTTGTTAAGAGTTGCTGCCGCTTATAATCAATCATTCCATAAAGCGCTTTTGGCTTTGGTCTTTTTTGTTTTGTTTTAATCATCTGAAATTTTGAATCCCTGGTTCAGATGAATTAATTTCACAGCTTGCAGATCAATTAGTAATCATGCTGAAAATTATATTATTGATGTTCACTGGGTGACAGGAAGAAATTGACTAGAGTGGAGAGTGTTTGCAACTAAGTGCTAATCCCGGGGTCCACAAAAGCCTTTGGTGTGGTCCTAGCATGCTCTGAGGCATGCACAGGAATTTCCAAATGCTTGATCTCTCGCTGGTTTTCAATATGGACTATGTCTCCAGGCGTTGGAACAGGTAGCTACTGTATGTGTTACAGTGGTTACACATCTACTTATGAGGCTGGGTTTATGTGTCCGCCTTCTGGTAGTTGTGCTGAGGGGTGCCATAGGGCACTATTTTGCTCTTGATGCTGTTTATGATATGGAAACACATTACTCCATTATGACATGGTCCCAGCCAATCAGGGATGACACCATCACACAACCTATCTAGGCAGCTCAGAATGATGCAGTGCCACAGAATTCCACCAGATTGGTGTAGCTTTCGGAGTGCGGGGCTGGAGACTCACTCTGATTGGCTGTGGGGACAGCTAGTCAGAGGGGGGTGGAGCATGGGATGGGTGGGGTGAAGCAATGGAGAGTGGGGCTCCTGGCGTTCAGCTGGATAGGAGTATAGCCTCTTAGCTGTATGTAATTTGCCCTAATGAAGCTCTACAGCCAGAGAAGGAAGTCTCTGAGCTGGTGGATTAGATTTAAAGACAGTGGATGGTGTCTTTTGCAATACTATAACAGACAAGTGAGAACTTGGAAGCTGTGTTTGAGAAAGGAGAAGTAGAGTTGTGAGGGAACGTTCTACTTGGATCTCAATTCAGTAAGAAGGGGAAAGATCTTCTGGAGAGAGAAGAATAATCCCAAACCAGTTAAGAGGGGTGTGGTGATCCCCTGGTCTGGTATATTAAAAGAGGAGCCTCAGGAGTGAGATTTATAGACGGTTGGGAAACTGACAGGAAGAACCAACTTGTTTCAAAACCCAGGCATGAAGACCTAAGCTGCAACACCTCTGCAATTAGCTTAAGGAAATGAAGTGAATATAAACTGTACATTGACCATCTTGTTTAGAAGCCTATGGCATACACTGAATTCATGATATATTTATGTTTACTGTTTCTCTTCAAGAATCTCCCAACACATCTTTTGTTTTACCAGTTTTGCTGTAAAATAAAATCTTTCTCCTGTTTAACTTTCCTAAGTCTCGAAGTACCAGAGTTTTCTTTTTTAAAAAGCTACACTAGACAGTAGTAGGGAGAGGGGGCACATTTAGCTAAATGATGATGTCATAAAGCTACCTCAGAGTGAGGGCGCTCTTCTTGCCTTCGCTCCGTATGAGTAAATATTTTCAGTCCTCTTCACAGTATTTCTTAAAAACAAAACAAAAAAACACTCTAAAAGCACATGCAAGGAGCAATGCAATTGACCCCAAGATATCTTTGGTGAAAAATGCCCCTCCCAACACAAAACGCTTTATGGCTTAGCCCTCTCACATACACTGATTAGCTACCGGACATAATTAAATAATTCCCAGTCCAGGGACAATTGCTTCATGGACACTTCCACCGTTCTTTCATCACCTTAGTAATCAGGCTCACCCCATGGAACCAGATTGCTACCTTGATTAGACTAATGATGAAATGTTGTTATCTTCTCCCTTGCCCTATCCTCTGATGGCTTACCTTTAAAAATGGCTTTTCGCTTCTTCTTCTTTTTTGAGTGCTGGGAAAAGTGCAATCACTCCAGTTAAAGCACTTGGTGTCCCTATCCCTTTTCCTCAAGAGCCAGCATGCGCTATGCAACATATCAGAATGGATGTGCGGCTAGTCGATTCAATTTTATATCTGTTCCATCTTGTTTTGCATTAGGAGAGCCAGCATGGTGTAGTGGTTAGCATGGTGGACTTTGCCCAGATGAAATCCCCATTCATCCAAGAAATTCATTAGGTGCCACTGGGGCAGGTATGTTCTCTGGCCTTGACCCACCTCACTGTTTTGTTTTGAGGATAATGTGGGGTAATCCCCATACAGGTATACAACCCTGACCTCACTGGAAGAAGAGTAGGAGATCATTGTGGATGCTGAAGAAGAAT
>JAWWNF010000122.1:1935000-2042294 GCA_034641395.1 Darevskia armeniaca
TATCCAAAGACAGCGTAAGTGATCTCATGGTCCGTAAATTACAGTGGAGAGGAGATGGCAGCTTGCTGACAAACAGTAGGTTGCTTGGCTATGACTTGCATCAGAATCTGACATTGGGAAACCCTTTTTGCGTTTTGTTTTGTTTTCGGTAGAGGAGAGATTGTGAATTAGGTAGTCCTTAAAAAAAAAAAAGTACATTCATCACCCAGGAGCAATTATTGTAGAGGGTTAACTAAGCAGGAACCACTTAGTTGTCAACCAGATATTTTAGACCCTGGGCAGGATTTGGCAGGGAAGACTGTGCAGCTTGCCAAGATTCACAGAGAAAGGGTCTTAGAGCATTTCAGACCATCTGGACAATTTTGACGGCTTTTGGCATTTTTTCCTTTCAAGTTTCTTAAACGTGCTTAATATTTTATTTTATTTTATCTGAAAGCTTTAGTGTTAACCCCTCAGAACTCTGCTTGATTTTCAAGAGATAAATTCTACACATTAATGGACTGATCAGTCTATTGTAAAACAAAATACAATTTCCCAGGGTTCAGTAAACATAGCGAGCATGAAGGTTATGCAGCTCATGGAGTTGTGGAAACAACTAGGTATTAGCTTGTCAGGCCTGGTTTTTCTTCCACGTGCCACTGCCACTACCCCTAGGAAGTTCTCTTCCATGTGCTTACAGATCATGCTCTTTAACCAATCAACCTTTGGAGGCAACTTTTAGGGATAGTTACAGCAGTATGTGAAATGCACTGAAATGGCATTACTTCAGTACAATTTCAAGAGCCGACCAACTGTTCTGTTGAATGGATTGTCGGCCCCAGAGTTGGACACAGTTGGTTCCCCAAGTATAACCATCCCTTTTGTTGTGTTTATAGGAAGGGGGATATATTCTGCAGGAAGCATCAAAGAGAAGAGTAATTAAGGGATGTGAAGAGGCAGTTGTGGATGTGCAAAGTTAAAAGGATATGGGTTTTGAAGGCAGTATAGAGTTAATGACTATGGGGAACAGATTCACTCTCCTTCTAGAATAATCTGATTGCTTGGGTCAGCATTGAAAGCATGTCAGTAACATGCTTTCAATATATCCATGCTAATAAATGTTTTGTTGCTGCAAGAATGTTATTCATGCTTACGTATGGTCTTGTTGCCTCGATTTGAGAAATGCTGATTAAGGGCTACATTATGATTGGATTGTTAGCGTATACTTTGCAGCCAATCAAACTGATCTTTTTGAAATTAAAAGTTTAGATTCTTACCTACTACTCTGCAAGGTATCCCCCAAAGCTTAAAAGTCACTGTCACTAGCTAATACCATGCATGAACTACAAAGCACAGGATAAAATTTTGCAACTCATGTTGGCAAGTCAGACAGCATTGCCGCAATGTTAACACTGGACTAAAGATTTTTTTATCTTATAGTAAAATAGTCATGAGAGGGAGCATCGATGGTGGTGTTGAGTCTTTACTGAGAGCAAGTTTGGGTTGGTGCTTTTTAACGGCAAAGTTGCCTCTATGCAATGGTGAAAGTCGTATTTATTGAAAAAAAGTTACTCCTGAAAAACAATAAGGGAAGTAGCTCAAAACCAGATGTTATATTAGCTCTCTGGTCCATGGATTAAGTGGAATGGCAGAAGGGCAGTTTCTGGGTCTTCTCACCAGGAAAAAAAATGGAGTGTTAGACTTTTAAAAACCTTCAGTGGATGGACTTGCCACAAGGCCATAATGAAGAGTCTGCAGACTTGCAACAGAAATTTAGCTCCAGACAGGAGTCTATAAACCGCACTGGTGTGGATTAGTAAGTGTACATACCTTTTATGCATTTCAGATGTATCAGCTGCCTCTCGGCTAAATGGAAGTGTTACTGGTGCACTAGAAAATACACCTGTGTCTCCAATTCAACTGAATGTGAGGACTCAATACAGATGAATGTAAGCACATAACACTGATAGTTCATAATACTTCTTTGTTTTAATGACACCAGGGTTCTTTTTCTCATTGTTTGGTAGAAATTTGAGGACCTTGTTTTTACAAATCTTACAGAAATGGCAATAGTTGAGTATGGTGTGTATAGAAGTTGTGCATAAACATTGTGTATCATGGTGGTGGTGACGTTTTGAAGGACAAGGTCAGGCTTCCTCAAACTCGGCCTCAGACTACAGTTCCCATCATCCCTGACCACTGGTCCTGCTAGCTAGGGATCATGGGATTTGCAGGCCAAAAACATCTGGAGGGCCGAGTTTGAGGAAGCCTGGACAAGGTCTTTCGACACTGATTTCCAGTTATCCCCCAAATGATAATAGGTTGCAGAGCCTGCTCACTATTTGGTATTCAAACCTCTAGTACTTGACATTTCTACATGTGTGTGCAGGAAAATAAATGGACAGTGGGTTGGATTACATAAATCTTCTGTGGACCATTTATTTAGCTGTTGAGTGTCCCAGGTAGTTCTGTGAGCCTGATCCAGTGAGCCACATGGAAGGCCGGATGACTTTCAAAAGTCATTCCTAATCATGATGGATTTGTGTTCATGCTTTCCCCATCTTTCACTGACCTTGTTCTTTGACCAAATATAATGTTCCTCGTCCCTCTGCGTCTCACATTCCATGTGTGTGAAACGAGCACTGCAATTCCTGTTGTTAAAACTTGTGCTGTGTTGTTCATTGATAATAATAATAATAATAATAATAATAATAATAATAATAATAATAATCCCTCTTTCCTACTCGGATGCATGGAGAGCAGAGCATTTCTGTTTAAGAAGTTTATCCAGGTGCAGGATATTTGGAAATATGGACAGTTTTTAATGGTGATGATGATGATGATGATGATGATGATAATAATAATAATAATAATACAGACAGTTATATGTGTTTAACAAAAGTATTCACATTTCCTGGCTGTTCAATCAGGCTTTATCCATTGGATCTTTATTACCATTTAAAACTGGAACAGTATCTTTATTTCCACATGGGTTGCAATGCCTGGATTTTAGCAATAAAATAAATCTAGTAATACCTTGCAGGGGTTTTTTTTTTTTACCTTTTACTAGTCTATTGTGGGTTATCAATAAAACAAGCTAACATTAGTAAAATCACCAGTTTGAACAGAAAATCACTGTTATCCAAAATCCATCTCGTCATTATAGTGAAATTTGGCATAGTGTTTAGAGGTTAATTTAAACAAATTGGCCTTTTAGCAGTCAGTTTACTGATCATTTACATTTTTAATTCCTTTCTGCTTCTTTGTAGCTTTGAAAATTTTCTAGCGTGTTGAGTCTCTCCTTGATTGTTTTATTCAGAAAGGGCCATGGCCTTCTTGTCATACTTTCTATTTCACTTTCCAGTTTTTGCTCTGTCTCAATTATATATAAGTGCAAAATATTCAGAAAGAATACATTAGACAAATCAGATCTTATCAGTGTGGTGTAAATTTATTAGATACAGGGATTTTCATGCTTGGCTTCGTTAAAAAATTGGCCTTGGTTTTGCTTGTTCAGTTATGTTTTCCTCAGTAAATGTCATTTTCACCACAGCAACATAACATTGAACTGATGGTTGTTAAAATCTACAGATTTGCAAAATTATGCCTATAGGCCTTTTCTGAAGCAGAATGAATAGTAAAAGTAGGCACATGAGTAGTTTGGTCTATAGATAGTATCTAAGGGAGGCATAGGCAAAATCCAGATGTTTTGGGACTACAGTTCCCATCACCCCTAACCACTGGTCCTGCTAGCTAGGGATCATGGGAGTTGTAGTCCCAAAACATCTGGAGGGCCGAGTTTGCCTATGCCTGATCTAAAGTGACAACCAACTGTTACTAGTTTGATCATAACTCTAAACAATTTAGAAGCTGTCTTTACAATCCACCTCTCCCAACATGATATCCTGAGGTTTCAAATTCGGGCTTCCTCAGAGGCTGCTAGATTGGTCTCAGCACCTTCATCGCCACTGCTGACCCTAGTACCCACTGGATTCTGGTTCCTTCTGTTAATGTCCAGCTGCCAAGTCTGCTCTATGGAGCACCATTTCTAGCCAAGCCCTCTGCTTCATACTGACTACCACAAACTTCCATTACATGAAAAAGAAATCCCAATAGGGTAGTAAGGACTGTGTGAATTTGTCTGCTTTTCTTTGGAACAGAAGAAAAGGAAATATAACGTGGAGGGAGTAACTGCCTATACCCTTGCATTGCTATCTGCATGGTTCCTTGGTAATCTGAATACACAGAGGAAGAAAACTCAGCTTTTCAGTTCCACAAACTGTCTTTTCCATATGTTAGGCCTGCCTTGGAATTCCAAACTACCGTATATACTCGAGTATAAGCCGACCCGAATATAAGCCGAGGCACCCAATTTTACCACAAAAAACCTGGGAAAGCTTCATAGAAGCCACTGCCTGCCTCACTCGAGTATAAGCCGAGGGCGGCTTTTCAGCACAAAAAATGTGCTGAAAAACTAGGCTTATACTCGAGTATATAGGTAAGTCTTTTTGGGAAAGTATGGTGTTTTCAGTGGCCCTTTGACCACCGCTTCACCTTTTCAGGACTCTAAGATCCTTGCACTGTCAGCAAAATGAGCCTCGTAAACGGTTGAGGATTAAACTAAGCAGATGAATCTAGGGCATCCAGAAGGGATCATCTTCAAAAAAGCTTGGCAAGGCTAATCTAGGAACCCCTGTGCTTACTTTTTATATACCTTTTAAATCTCCTTCTAGAATAGGTAGAAGTTTTTGCTGCCATGAGATGGACTAAGAGAAGTGGGTGAGAGCCCTGAAGATTTGCATTAAGCTGAAATTCACAGAATGGTTTTAGTTAGCAGATGTTACATCCTGAGGGGTGGGGGTGGGTGGGGATGGAGGAAATAAAGCAAGATTTCAAATGAAGTTTCAAGGGCATGAACTGAATTTTAATAGACAAGTATGCCAGCAAACCCTTACCATCTGAAAGCATAATTGCCTCAGTCCCACAAACATAAAAAAACCATTCTGCATTCAAATAAACACATGTATTTGTATTCACAGACACCTGTGTGCCATCATCTGTGTTATTTTTGGTGTCTCTCTGATATTAAGACATGAGGCCTAGTAATAGATATAAGAAACCATAAGACTGCTTCGCTGCTAAGACACCAAAATCCCAGGCTGCTTTCACCAAATTCATATCTCAGCAGCCCTGAAGCAGACACCCTGCCTAACTGTTCTCACATTATAAACTGACACTTATCAACTTCTGTTTTGGTAAAATGCAATGTGGGAACTCCTCTGATTTGTTTGAATAACAGATATGAATGTACAGATATAGTTAGATATTGT
Organism: Darevskia armeniaca; assembly: GCA_034641395.1. Lineage (NCBI taxonomy): Eukaryota > Metazoa > Chordata > Lepidosauria > Squamata > Lacertidae > Darevskia > Darevskia armeniaca. The sequence continues at coordinate 1,940,310 of JAWWNF010000122.1, forward strand.
ACATTATTTAAATTATGCAATACTTTTTGCTAAACTATAGGCCCAGAGAGCTATGCTGGTGTTGTAAGAATATCAAGGTCATATATATATATATATATATATATAAAATAAGAATTGTTCATAAGTGTGAAGGCCACATGTCTGAAGCAGCACAGGAAGACAGGCCTGTCTCCATTTTGACTCCCAAACTGACAAACTGTTTCTCTGCAAGGAAGGAGGGGGTGATTGTCTCAGGGAAAATAAAGTGATAATCTCTGACATCCTGGTGCCTGAGTGCCAGACATGGGCCATTTCCCTCACAAAGAACCCAACACCTAAAATGGATTTGGATCATTAGCCCCACATTAGCCCTGCCAGGCCAGGGCAGGAAACAAGAAACCTTTTGTTTTGCTGAAATGTGTGTCTGGGAGGGGTCAGGGAGAGATGCCACAGGTGTGAGAATTCTCAGGTTACCTCCTCTGACCCTCCCAATCTGTGATGCAGCTGTGATGTATCTGGGGAGGTGGTCCTGGGTTACACCCCTTTTTTGTGATGTATGTATGATGTATAGGGGGGTGGTCTTGAGCGGGAGGGGGGGAATTTCAAAAGTCTATATAGGAGCTGGCACACCATTGTTCTGGGTTCCTCCTCCCTCCTCCATTTTGGGAGTGAGGGCCCTGTTTGCAACAGATATAATAAAGATTTTGCTTCTCAATTTTTCTCTGGTTGGCCTCTGTAAATTTACTCCTACCGATGGAGAACCTTAAAAGGCTCTTGTGTACCCCATAAGGGAATAAGAGCAGATGTTTATTTCACTGGAAATACGAAGCACGTACTGTATTTGGCAAATGGAATTTCTTCCCTGTCTCTGAGATGCTAACTTGTTTGAATGCATCACTGGTTCCCCCCCCCCCCCCCCGTTTCAGTGTCCCCAGTGCAAAATGGAGAAAAAGCATTCCCCCCCCCCTTTCCAGCTGCAAGAATTAGTGCCATTTTAGAGAGCCGCTTCATAGCAGAAGATGAAAAGCACTGTTTCTGTGCTTAGTAATAACAGACTAAAGGATTAAACACCAAATGTGAAAAGGCCCTTTCTGTCTCAGGTACACTCAGGCGAGCTGTCCCTGCTGTGCAACTGAATGTACCAGGTTCATCCATCTAGAATGTGTTTGCTGGGGTGATTAAACATCAGGGTGCGTGGGCTGCAGTATTCATTTGGTTTCCTTGGATTGGAAACTAAAGACAGGAGCACTGAAAATAAGGTACTAGTTGATAACGAGGGTTTAGTAGTTTAACCCTTAATAAGCATTTGCGGTGATCGCTGCGTGCAGGCAAGTCATGAGCTGAAAGGGAGGGATCTGTTTCACCGAAACTTTTGCCCTCTGCCGAAATGGGGGAGGGGGTCTTGTTTTGGTAACCTTTCAGGGTCTGTCCAACGAGAGGGTGGCGGAGCAGGGATGGCGGAAATTACAATTAGCAAAGTGGGCAGACTGGGGACAAACATGGATACAGGCTCTTCTCCCTGGGGCAGCTGCAAATGAAAGTAGTAGCTTGCACAGGGCAGGAGAAGGCACTGCGAGGTAGTGAGTTAATCTGTTCGCTATTGTTTGTTTTTCTAGCAATCTGAGCTAGCTTCTTTGCTGTGCAGGGACACACAAAGCTATGTTCATTTCCCTGCTGAGTTTGCTGCCCTCTTTTTTTTTCTTTTTCTTCACATTAAGGAGACTCAGGGACCAGAATCAATCCACTCCCTCTTTGTTGATTTACTTCTCTGCTTGCATATCGCTCTTATTTAATCTTCGTGCTGAGGCAGCCCAGGGAAGGTGCATGGTTAAGATCGGTGTCCCGATAAACCATGAAACATGCTTTTCCCCATCAAACAAGCACTTTAAGATAATTGAGAAGCCTTGAAGATGGGCTTAGCAGGAACCAGGGGAGAGCCAGTCTTAAGTGCAAGGAGTTCCCAGTGCTTGCAGCATATGAGATAGAGAAGTGTTCTACTGTTTATCTTTTTAAGTGTTACAAGGCCCAGGTCTTAAGTTGCCTCACTCAGGTGTAAATTAGAAGTCAGTCAATGACAAGAGAATCAACCTTTGTGCACTGTGGGACATTATGTTTTCTCAGTTAGCTCATGTAATCTATTTATGCATATTTGGTAGACTAGTGAGATAAGAATTTAGCCTGACTTTTCAGGGTGTGTGTGTGTGTGTGGGTGTGTGTGTGGGTGTGTGTGTAAACCTTTTAGATCAGCCTTTCTCAACCTTGGGTCCCCAGATGTTTTTGGCCTACAACTCCCATCATCCCTGACCTCTGGTCCTGCTACCTAGGGATGATGGGAGTTGTAGGCCAAAAACATCTGGGGACCCAAGGTTGAGAAAGGCTGTTTTAGATGAACCAAATTGTGAAAGTTGGGCTTGTTGTAATCAGATCCTTTGTCCATCCATCAGTTTTGTGTGATGCACTTTTGAGAAGATGGAAAGAGGGTTCTTTTATATTTTCCAACATTGTACGTATGGCTTCATGCATGTTTGAGCCTTTGTTCGAACTGTGATAAAAGTCGTCCAATAGAGCTGGGTGCTGTGGAATAATAGATAACATACAGCGGTACCTTGGTTGTCGAACGTAATCCATTCCGGAATACCGTTCAACTTCCAAAACATTCGACAACCAAGGCGCAAAGGGCAGTCGGCAAAGTCAATAGAGAAAAAAGAAAAAATCGCAGTGGAAGCTGTTCAACCTCTGAGGCTCATCCAAAAACGGAAGCAATTCCAGGTTTTCAGCGTTCGGATTCCGAGACACTAGAAAACTGAGGTACCACTGTATTTGCTTCATATGCAGCCCTTGCTTAATCAAACAACACACACCAATGGTTGTCCTCTTTCTGTTGTGCTCCACGATAGCCTGTCTTCAATGTAAACAGTCAACATACACACAGTCTTTATACAGATGGTTATTTCATTTGGAGCAATGGGAATGACTTTCTCTATTTGGCTCCCATGGCACTACACTAGACTTGATCCAGCAGAGGAACATTAATAACTTAATCCATTTTCATTAAAAAAAGCAACTTCCCCATGTCCTGTACAAATCAGTACAGTTGTGAACATGAGCATGATCAGGCCAACTTAGGAGCAGCTTTTAACCTAGTCTGTTTACTCCTAAGGGAAACTGCTTCCATGTCGTTGTTGTCGTCATCCCCCCCCCCCATCATTTTAAATGGTTACGTGAATGTGGACAGAAATGTGTACCCATTATTTCATGCACTATGCAGCAGCAATGCAGTGCTCTTTATGGGTACTTAGTATTCACAACCATCTCATATTGTACACTCATCTACTGCAACAGAGCTAGTCATGCTTCTGATTGTTTATTTCTGCTTTTTCGGGGCAGCTATAGAAGAACTACAAAACTGCAAAATGGATTTGTGCAGAAATCATGCCTTAATAATAATGATGATGTGTGTGATAGGCAATGACAGCCCTTCAATGCCACCTCTAAAACTCATAAGAGTTATTGCCTGTACATATCCACATGCATGCAGTGCTTAAATTTAGCATCAAATGCATACTTAAAACAAAAAACAAAAAGCACAGCAAAACGCTTTGTTTTTTGCAAGGACTCTTGCTGGAATTTCTGTAAACACAGTGTATCATATTATTTGGTTTCATTTCTTCTAGTGAAATAATGGGTACAGTAGCTACCTCAGACATGGCAGCTGATGAGAGCATATGGTTTTCCTTTTAATTTGGGAGGAAATTAATTTCGCTGTGAAAAATCCCAGATTGATAACACAGTTGCCTGAAGTCTGAAGGCACAGTGTTTATCCGTAGAACAGAAGATGAATAGGAAGGAATGGTGCAAGCCTCACACGGTCACACCCCAGGGAGGAGGTTGTTGGTGAAGTTTCTTCTGTTTTCGCACTAATATATTCTTGGTCTGTGCAAGCAAAGGTGCCAGCTCACACCACATGCAGTTGGCATCTACCACTGAGTTCAGGATTGACGACTATCTTCTATGTAAAGTAGAGGGGCTTTTACTGATAATGCAGAGATGAAATGCATAGAATTAAATTACAAAGCCTACAGTTCTAAGCATGTTTACTAGTGATTAAGTCCCATTGGCCATGGTGGGACTTTGCAGGATTGGATTTTAAGGCTGTGAGGCAGAGAACTGCCTGCAAAAGGGTGCTATAAGGGAAGGGATGTGGGTGGCACTGTGGTCTAAACCACTGAGCAGGGCTGTCTTTACCATTCGGCGTAGTGGCGCAGTGAGCCAGGGCGCCAAGCTGTGGAGGGCGCCAGGCACTGCGTTTCATTGGTGGAGCCAACGCCGGCAGGCGGGCTCAGGCACGCACAAAGGGAACGCGGGAGAGGGAGCTTGTGAAGAGGGGAGACACCCAGGAGCTGCCTCCCTTCACGGAAATAAAATTTCATGGTCGGTCTTTATTTAGGGAGCCCGTCCACCGCCAACCCAGGTGTCCAGGGCTGCAGCGCCTCTGTGCGCCTGCCTGAGTGAGTCTTCCTGGAGTCCCAGGGGGCTTCCTTCGAGTAAGACACTCAGAGGAGCCGGCTCTTCCCCACCAAACACCCAGCCCCCTACCGAAGCATCTCCTTTCTACACCAGCTCAAAGTCCGTCAAATGCAATGTTCTGGTTTTTTACAAAGCGGATCGCCTTTGGATCTGGAGAATCTTTCAGCCTTCTCTCCCCCACCCCACCCCACGCCGCCTTCCTGCTAGCGGAGAGATCTAGGAGAGCGGAAGAGATAAATTCATTTCTGCTAACTGAGGTTTGAACAGGACATTTAAAGCAGAAGAACGCTCTTTTGCAGAGGTGAATTTGATAATGCGTTGGGTGAAAATGACCTGGAGGAGGGAGGCAAAGCATGCCTCCCAATACAGATCCACTGGAGATTTTGTTTGGCGGCTGAAGCTTCTTCCTCTTCCGCTTCTGCCTCCTAGCCCCTCACCTCTGCAAAAGAGCGTTCTTCTGCTTTAAATGTCCTGTTCAAACCTCAGTTTGCAGAAATGAATTTATCTCTTCTGCTTCTTTCTCTCCTCCTAGAACTCTCTGCTAGCGTTTATTTATATGGAAAATAATGGTCAAGAAACCAACAAAACTAAACTAAAAAAAGGCCAACAACTCTGGGGAACCTTTCCTTAAAAAGGTCAACATCTTTGGGGTCCCCCCCCTTAAAAAAGGTTGACAACTCTGGGAACGGGAGGGGGGGCGGACGCCAGAGGGATCTTTGCACCATGGCGCCTGATATGCTTAAGACGGCCCTGCCACTGAGCCTCTTGGGATTGCCGATCGGAAGGTTGGCGGTTCGAATCTGCGCAATAGAGTGAGCTCCTGTTGCTCTGTCCCAGCTTCTGTTAACCTAACAGTTCAAAAGCATACTAATGTGAGTAGATAAATTGGTACTGCTGTGGCGGGAAGGTAAATGGTGTTTCCATGCACTCTGGCACTCGTCACGGTGTCCTGTTGCACCAGAAGTGGTTTAGTCATGCTGGCCACATGACCCAGAAAGCTTTCTGTGGCCAAATGCCAGCTCCCTCAGCCTGAAGCGAGATGAGCACCGCACCCCATAGTCACATTTGGCTGGACTTAACCATCCACGGGTCCTTTACCTTACCTTTACCTGTTATAACTTGGGACTAAAAATTAGTGAATGCCAAGGATGTATCAGCCATGCCATTTTTCTAAATTCTGTTGCCGCGAGTGTTAAGGCCCCAAGTTTCCCATATTAACCTTCCTTCCTTTTGCTTGCTTCTTGAACTACAGAACAGCACTGATTGTCCACAGATTGTACCTTCCTCTGTTGCTCCAGCACCAACAGGGACTTCCCAGGACATTGTCATCACCTTGATGAATACTGCTTTCATAAAGGTAATAAAACAGAGAGGCATTGCAGAAAAGCAGGTAGAGTCTACATTTACACCAGGAGTCAGAAAACTGAGATTACTAATGGGGTAGCAATCTCTTATCATAAATGAAATGAAGTTAATGCATAACTTGCCTTTTCCCATTGCCATAATGGCAGAAATGGGCATAAGAGGAAAGACCTTTAATAGAAAGCAGTCACTTTGGCAAGCGACTGGGTGGGCTTAAAAAGAAAGAATAAAATGTACTGTGTATGCAGACGTTCTCTTGGGGTCTGTTACGTGTAATGCAAGAACCTTCATGGTATTTATACAATAGGTGGATTTATAATATTGTAAAACTTTCACTTGAACAGATTGTTTGGGGGCAAATCAACTTCATAGACTTGAAGGTATTTTTTCCATATTTCATTCAGTGTACTTTGCAGGTGTGCAACTCTCACAGGGGAATGTACTCCAAGCCGTGCTTGAAAAAGAGAAAAAGCAGCTTGTTAAAAACAAGTGGCAAAATCTATGACTGGAAATGAATCAAGACCATAAACATGGACATAATTCCTCTCTGCTCTGCAAATCACACTCTGAGTTTGGCAATCTGGGTTTTTTGCACTTACGGAAATACATGCTCTTTGTACTTTCCTGACACATGAATTGGGTCAGGCAAATAATTTTAGCATTACAGCATTATGTGTTTGAGGTACATTCATAGACTAGTTTCTATAGGAGTCTAGGAATCAACGACACAGAAGAATACTTCATTTGTATCTTATGCTTTTGTGCATTCCCCCTGAAGTAGATGAAAGCTGCTATTATATGAACCCTTAAAAAGAATATGAGAGCGCATGTATTGCATTAGAATATAGTGTTTCATCCTGCCCAGTACGTACCCTCTCTTTCCTTGGCCAGGTCTGGGTAATTTAGGGTGCTTATGTACACATGGTATTAATTTAGTCATCCATTCCCACATGCCCATCTTGATCCCCTAGTAGTTTAATATATATGGTCTAACTAAGCTATAGTGTGGATATACCAAATATCCTACCTTTCTTCTTCCTCTCGAGTTTTTGGGGTAGGTGGAGCAGTGTTTTAGGTGTCTAATCAGCAAATGCCACATGAATTAATAAAGACAAGAAAACATTTTTTCCATAAAAGCTAGCATTATAGAGCATTTCAGTGTCTCATAGTGGTTCATGATTTTAAATGATCACATGTGATTACAGGTCTAAATTAAATGTGGGTAAGTGTGAAAAGCACTTCCCCTGCTTATAACTGTGCATGCATGTAGCCTGTCCTTTTTTGTTCAGAGCAAATAAGTGTTTTAAAAGCTTCTTAAAGGGCCTTTATTGACAGTTTTTGAAGTAGTTGCAGTACCCAACAGAGGAGCTTAACAAGCCTTAGACAAAGGCACAGTTGGCTTGCAACACTAGCAAAGAAAACTCTTTATGTTGTAGCTTTATTACAGTTTCTTCCCTAAGGTCTGGCACTAGTAAATAAGGATATGCCCTTATGTTTACAGCAAAAGAGATGGGGGGGGAGCTGCCTTCCTCAGGGGTGCTGCAAGGTTGCTACAGGAAAGAAATACTGTGTGTAACTTTATAAGAGGTGAAATAAACAGGAAAGGTACTAAAGAAACTCAGCTCCTAGATGGCAAATCCAGACAACTATCTTACAGTCTGGTTTCCTCTCAGCCTGTCTGCAAATACAAGGGAAAAATTAGCAACACTGCATTTCTTTGGAAAATGTATGCTTCACGATTGCACTATATATATGTACAAACACAAGTAAACGCCATTGACTGAAATCACACATGTATTTTGAGATCTTTAAGGATTACTCATGAATTTTCCTGCCCTATAGTATTATATAATAATTGCAATACCACCATTCATACGGCCACAATACTACAATAACCAGTTGAATCAGTTTAGGCCTCCAGTTCCCAAAATCCTGCCTCAGATCCAGGGGTTCAAAATCCCCTCTGAAATTAGATTGAACTATAAGCCTAGTCTAACATTATTTTCAAGCTAGCCAAGAACAGAATTTGATTCACTGATTTATTAGAGTGTAGGAAAATAGGAGTGATACACATTTGCTTGATTCAGCACAACTTTGGGAAGGAAACTAAGTCGTGGCTATCTGACTGCATTGAAAGGTGAACCTTTAGGGGACGCGGGTGGCGCTGTGGTCTAAACCGCTGAGCCTCTTGGGCTTGCCAATCAGAAGGTCGGTGGTTCGAATCCCCACGACGGGGAGCAGTCCCAGCTCCTGCCAGCCTAGTAGTTTGAAAGTACACCAGTGCAAGTAGATAAATAGGTACTGCTCTGGTGGGAAGGTAAACGGCGTTTCCGTGCGCTGCTCTGGTTTCACCAGAAGCGGCTTAGTCATGCTGGCCACATGACTCGGAAAAACTGTCTGTGGACAAACGCCAGCTCCCTCGGCCTGTAAAGTGAGATGAGTGCCGCAACCTCAGAGTCGTCTGCGACTGGACTTAACTGTCAGGGGTCCTTTACCTTTTAGCATTATATTTGGTAGTCTAAGAGCATGAATTATGCGTCATTCATTTTTTTACAGGAATAAACCTACCAGCTTGATAAGAACCTTTTTATATATATAATGAGTCATACCCTTGCTTCATCTAGACTAGTATTCTCTACTTTTTCAAGAAGTGGTCTCGGCATTGTCTCTGGGATGCCAACTTATTATGCATTCAAATCATATATCTTTACCAGTGAGTTATGGCTCCTGGTTAGTTCAGGATAAGTACTGTCGCTAAATCAAACTCTCTCATTCAAATTTCTTTCATCAAGCTTATTAGGATTATGAAACTAGTTATTGGTCACAGTTATTATTTCTGAAATTATTACTGGGATAAATGAAATCTTATGTCACAGAGAACTAGGAATTGAAGGAGAGTTTCATTTGGTCCACATTTTTAAACGAACTGACTTGGTTCATCCCTCCTGATTAATACATGGATTGGAATGTCATTATCCTTTGCATTTCACACCTCTGAATTTTGCAATATAGTTCTTAGCTAAAAATAAATTTAAAAAGCCCAAATGCATAAACAATGCATATTTTAGGATAAAATATGTTAAGAGGTACCTAAATTGAGACAAAATGCATATTTTAACATGTGATAAAAATATTATTTGCATATGTATTTAAATAACAGATTTTCATGCGGATTTCAAAAACAATCATGAATGAATGCAGAAATGGGATGAAATAGATTTATGAATGAACATATGTGAAATTAACCAGAAAATGATCTTCTGAAATTGATCAGACACCCATCACTACTAAGAACAAAATTTGGCTTATTGAGTTTATTGGAGTACAGAAAAATCGGTGTTTTTACTTTAAAAAATTGATATTGCTATGCAGATTCTTCCCTGTCTTCCCAATTGTCTAGGAGATGCCTTTGGAATGTCATTTTCAAACTGACAGGATATTTGAGGCCCAATGGGTGAATGCATCTGCTGTTCAGTGCAGCAACGTGCTGGTGAGTTCACAGCTAGTGGGGATGTTTCCTCTGTTCTAGTGACAGAGCCACAGGCCCTGTGTATGCTGTTTTATCCAGTCATATCATCCTACCATATCAAAGTTCATTAGCATTTCCATGACGTAAGTTCATTCCATGTTTTCTTACGCTCTTTTTAGCATGAATATACAGCAGTGATGAGCAACATGTCCAGCAATGAAACTCCAACTGAATTATCAAAAGGGCCAATTGCTCTCTTATCTATAGGCTTTTCTGGCTAATTGTTGAGAGCTAGAAACATTTTTTTAAAAAAATAAGGTTGAGCTTGCTTGCCTGGTTTCCACATGGAAACATAATTTTGCTCTCCCATTGGTTTGGTGCTTTGCTATTGAGGTTTAATTAACAAAGACAGAGCAGTACCTCTTTTTTCTTTCTTTTTCTTTTTTTTGCCCCAGGCTCCTGATTTCTCCTGCTGAATTCGAATATCATATTCCAAGAAACATCTTGTTGCAATATAGAAATGCCTTGTGTTGACAGCTATAAAGCTAACATGTATTTTGCCACTGGGGCCTGGTGTTTCTGTAAATGGGATAACTCTCAACTCACTTTCTTTGTACAGCTTCACACTTCAGACAAAAGGCACCTCTTTCCACTAAACCTTCAGCTGAAGGAAAAACCCGATAGATTCATTGATAGTCCAGCGCTGATGACAGGTTTGCTCTAAACACATTTTCTACCTTTTTCTCATTTGGAGAGGGTAAAATATCCTTTAGAAAGTTTACGGATTCTTAGCTAGTTGGTGCTTTTGACCCCCTAGAGTCTCTTTGCTTATGTTAGTGGTAGATGTTTTGAAATCAGGGAAACGTACAAAAATTCGGATCTCGTTTTACGATGTTTATTTATTTATTATAATATTTCTTGCCCACCTTTCACCATAAGGTGCAGATTACAACATATGGGGTATACTCAGTGCTATTTTTCTAGAAAAAGAGGTGCCGGAACTCACCATGAACATCTCCCTTGTTCTCTTATAATGGCAGTAGCGCCCACCTGAGAGGTGCCGGTTCTGGTGAGTTCCGGCTAAATACTCATGTGTGAGTATACAATATACTCACACATGTTCTGCTATGTGCACTCATCCAGTTACTAAACACACAATAGTTTGGGCTGCAGTTTTATACGTACATGCTTGGGTGTAAGTCCCATTGATTTCAGTAGGACTCTCTCTTATGCAGACATGTATAGGATTGAGTTGTTAAAACTGTAATGCTATACATACCTGGGAGCAAGCCCTACTGAGCTCAGTGGGGCTTGGCTTCAAATAGGCATGTGTAGGGTTGTACTGTAAATATCATACTGGATTGATATTGAAACAAAAATGTGTGGACTGTAGGGTCAGGGATGGAATTTAGCTCAAAGGAGATAAATCTCCAGATAAAGCAGCAGCAGTTTTTATGGGAACACAGTGTCACTGTGGGATACATTTGAAATATGTGTATTTTCAATGCTGGGAAGAAACAAAATATGTAAACACATTTCTGCTAATTCTGTCATCCCTGCCTATATATTTGTAATCAAAGCAAACACTCTTGAGCAACCACTTAAGTTTTTAATTTATTTCCAACCAGGGAGGGAGGAGAATGTTGTTTGGTCTGCATTTTTAGCAAACTGACCTCATTCACACCCCTGAGGCTAATATAGGGATTGGGGCATTATTAGCCTTTGGGTTTTATGCTTCTCTGAATTTTGCAATAAAGTTTTCAGCTTCAGAAACATACAAAAATTTGTGAAAAGTGTGCATTTTCGAGTGAAATATATTGAGAAATGTGTCCATTTGTATAAAACACATATTTAAATGTTTTCTCGTGAAAGATGTAGTTATGTAGTATGTAATTCAATAATTTATCACCAAAAACAGTTTTGGTTAACAAAGATTTCCCTAGAGTGTAACCAGTTTTGCATTACTTGTTTAGTTGATAGCTGAATTGTTTCAAGTGTTCTGAATATTTATATTGACTTACCTGATTTTATTGTTCACTTCTCAGAAGAAATTATTTTCAAGTGGGGGGTGAACAAGCAATAAAAAATATTTCGTCACCAGATAATATTTAAGTACACATTTAGGCATGAATTTAAATACAGATTTTCATACAGATTTTTTAAATGGTGATTATTTTTGTATTCTTTATATATAAAAATGTGTAATGCTTGTTGTAAAAATACTAAAGCAGCTAAAGCAGCAGAGAATATAAAACCATTAAATGCCACAATACATCCAAATAATAAGTTCAATATCAGTGGTACATGGTTGGGTCAGGACTAGTCTGTCTAAACAAAAATTTGTTACGAAAATGGTTGAAAATTTTGCATGGTTGATGCCTGCCTAATATCAATAGGGAGGAAATTCCAAAGAAAGAGACACTGCAACCCTAAAAGCCCTGCTCATGATTAGACATTGCTCAGGAGCATATAGAACCACTAAAAGTGCCTTTGCTAAAGACTGTATTGACCAAGAAGGGACATGAGTAGTCCTTGAGATACCCTGATCCCAAGTTGTTTGATTACTTAAAACAATTACTTAAACTTGACCCAGTAGCATACTGGCAGCCACTGCAGTTGCTTCAGCAAAGGTTGAATTTACCAATGCCTGGATGACTGTGGCCAAGCTATGAGTCATCCAAGAACGACTGGAGATGTTGTATCAGCCAAACCGGTGAAAAACACTCTTAGACACTGAGGTCACCTGGGCTTCGAGTGACAATGATGGAACGAGTAGTATCTCAAGACTACAAATCCACTTCTCCAGATGGAGTGTAGCTCAATCCAGAACAAGCAACTGATATATCAGTTCACCCACAGAACCTCCATCTTGCCAGGATTCAGATGCAATTTATTTGCTCTCATCCAGCCCATCACTGCATTCAGGTACCAGTCCAGGACTGCATAGCCACACTTGATTAAGATGTTATCAAGAAATAGAACTTGGTGTCATCAGCATGCTGATGGCACATGGCACCAAAACTCTGAATGACTGCTGCCAGTGGCTTCATATACAGTAGATGCTAAACAGCACCAGGAAAAGACTAGTCACCTGCAGTATCCCATAGTGCAAGTGCCTTTGGAAGTTAGATCTATAAATGGCTATTAGCTGTAATACACATATGTAATATCAATGTTCATAGGTAATACATCGCTGATCAGAGGGTACTGAAGGCAATCATTCAGATAGCTGTCTGAAAAATACCACTGTTTGGTAGAAAATACTGGGCAAAATCAAGCTTTGGTTCAGAATTATAATGTTTTTGTTGTAAAAGTCAGTTGCTGCGTTTTCATTGCAACAGGGCTCCAGTTTGGCTGAAACACTAGTCTGTATGATTCCCCACCCACAGTTATTAATCCAGATCTTTCCCTCCCTTCTCCCATTTGGTTATTGCTTTCTATGTGATTTAGTTTTGTTCTATAGCATGTGGTGAAAATGTTTATTGACACCACATTCTGTTGAATAATAAATAGGATTTCCTATTTATTCAGGGGCAAAAGGCCTAAACTTTAGGAGAGCAGGTAACCCTTTTGTGCTCTAACACAGGGATGAAGAACCTGTGGTCCTCCAGATGCTGTTGGACTACAACTCCCATCATCTTGTTTGCTACATTAGCTGGGGCTGATGAGAGATGGCGCTCAACAACATCTGGAGGCCCACATAATTTTCCATTCCTGGTCTAATAAAAATGTAACAAGCCATTGAAACAAGGACAGGCAGAAATAAGAGAAGTAAAAAGATTCCCATTTGGGGGAAGGTTGGTGAAATGTACGTATCATGCTGAGCATTGTAATGATAATTGTTTGCCATTGTAAACTAAAGTTTTTGCTAACTAGATGTATTGAGCTGTGCAAAGCTGCCTCTCATGTGGATATCTAGAATTAGAAAAATGTAGCACAAATTGACAAAGGGATTTTCAAGTACTAAATTATGTTGCAGTGGGAACGAGTGCCCAGAACTTCTGGGAAATCTTTAGGACTATGGCCAAAACTTCTTAAATTGTTGTACGTCCAGACTCTGCTGTTAGAAATGTTGCATTACTCTGGCAGGGGGGCAGTTGCACACACAAAGTTAAACAAAGTCATATATGCTTCCAGCTTAGGATATTTGTCTCTTTTTTCTAGTGGAGATTTATAATTGTGCAGTTGGAAGTGCTGACTGTTCTCAGTGTCTTGGGAGAGAAGATCTAGGTCATCAGTGCATTTGGAGCGAGAGCGGTTCTAATTGTAGACTAAACACTGAGTCCCTCCAGATTCCAGGCATGTGTCCTCCTCCTGAGATTAAGAAGGTAAGTCTTGGGCACAGGACAGAAAGAGGCATTCTGCTCAGTGTCATTTTGCCGCAGTAAACAGGAATTGGTTGTTATTAATGGATGGTGGAACAGGGACCTGTATTCTGGACTTTACAGTGGATACATTAGGCTAGCTTGGTATTTAGAATTGGAGTCAACTTTAAAGACTGTCTAGTGCAGGGGTCAGCAACCTTTTTCAGCCATGGGCCGGTCCACCTTCCCTCAGACCTTGTGGGCGGCCGGACTATATTTTGAAAAATAATAATGAATGAATTCCTATGCCCCACAAATAACCCAGAGATGCATTTTAAATAAAAGCACACATTCTACTCATGTAAAAACACCAGGCAGGCCCCACAAATAACCCAGAGATGCATTTTAAATAAAAGGACACATTCTACTCATGTAAAAACACGCTGATTCCCGGACCGTCCGTGGGCTGGATTGAGAAGGCGATTGGGCTGCATCCGGCCCCCGGGCCTTAGGTTGCCTACCCCTGGTCTAGTGCGACCCTACCAATGCAGAGATTTTAAGATAGGGATTCTAACCTTTAACTATGTATTTAATCAGTGTACCAAAGCAGTTTAAAAGTATTTAAATGTATTTCAAAAATTCAATATTAAAACATTTGAAATACCCACTTTAAAGCAATACCAGTACCTAAAACCAACACAAAAGTAGGAATAAATTCACCAGTCTCCGTTTTAAAAAGCTAACACAGATGATGCAGGGCCAAACATCAAGTCTCTTGATGCCGCAAAGACACTCCAGGAGGATGCTATGGTCAGTGGTATCAAAAGCTGCTGAGAGGTCAGGGAAAATCAAGAGGATCATGCTTGCCCACCCCCATCCCTCTCCTGACACAGGTCATCAACCAGAGTGATCAGTGCTGCTTCAGTGCCAAAACTGGACCTAACACCAGTTTGAAATGGGTCTACAAATCTGCTTCCTCTAACCACATATGAAGTTGCTTGGACACCGTCCTCTCTTACTCTTTGCTCATGAAGGGCTATTTGTGATTGGACAGTAGTAGTAGTAGTAGGGTAATAATAATAATAATATATTTAAAAAATCACAATCCAGAGAAATGCTCTTAAAACTGTATTGGTGAGGATGGGTAGGTCCCTACTACATTCATAATCCAATAGCCATTTTATTGTTAACATCTACCATTCCCGTTTCTCAGGCTAAGGAGCCCGCCTCGCTCCACTGTGTAGGAAACTTAGCCTCCTGCCTCTCTGCCAAAATCAAGAATTGAAAACAAACCACAAGAATTGAGGTTACGGGGCATGTCACGGGGTTGGGATGCTATTTCTTAGCAGATACTGTACATTCAATCCAAATCCCTCCATTTGCAAAAACAAACAAGCTTTTCTTTAGTGTCTACAGAGTTGTCTTGTGGGGGAGAGGAGGACAACCACAAGTCTATTGGAAAGGGACGCTGAGCTTAGTAAGGGAACATTATCAGCCTTAAGCAGCTTGGCGGAAGAAGGAGCCTCCACTCTTGACCTCCTGCCCCTTGGCTTACGTCATGTTATGCTGGCAGCAGCTACAGTGAATGGCAAGCTGCAGCCTCTCTAACTGTACTTTGAGGAAGGAAGGCTGCTGTTCCTGTGCAGCTTTCGACGGCTTTATTTTTTTCTCTCCAATAGGTTTGTTGCAATTTAAAAGGCCCTTTCTAAATGTAGGGCATTAAGCTAGGCCAGATGTCCAGCGAAATCAAAGTGGCTTTGTGGCTGACTGCAGAACAAAGAGTAACAAATAAAAATCTCTCCTGAATGTGCAACAAAATGTTGCTGTGTAGACGCTAACCACAACCTCCCAGAGGTTGATTGGGGCAGTATATAAAAGCCATAGGTAGGTAGACAGGTAGATAAACACTTTTTTGAAACAAACAAACTATAGTCTTTTTGCAGCAAGACTTGGATATTGTTGTTTAAATGAAAACCCCCAGAGGGATAATTAGGCAGTCTTCTCTCTGAATTAGTGCTGGGTCAGTATATAAAAAGGCAGGGAACAAATAGCCCACTTATAGCTGTTATCATTCATAACATGCATGGTGGTGTTTAGACAGACCAACCCTTTTGTTAAGGATTATACAAAAGATTGTGCTGACTGTTCCCAGCGCAAAGAGTTGGTAGCATTATTATGTTTCCTCCGCTGGTCCGTTCTTACTACTTTCCCCCTTACCTAAACTGTTATTCAAAACTTATAAGAATACTGATAGTTGTATTTTCAGTGGTGTATGAAATTATTTCTATATGAGGTAAAAGGCACTGTAAAAACTGTATTAGTCACAAAGCCAAAGTAGGACATGAATCTTAAGCATATGGCTCATTTATTGGACCCACAGACTCCCCCCCCCCCCGGTAGAAGAATAGGGAGCATAAAATTGGTGTTTGTACCCAGACGGGAATAAAAATGAATGCTCCCCACCTTGCTGCCTTCCCATGCCTTTGCTTTAACCTACTCTCATCAGGTTCCTTTTGAACTTGCAGATCGAGCCCCTGAATGGACCCCTGGAAGGAGGAACTCTGGTCACAATACGAGGAAGAAATCTGGGCCGTAGGTTCAGTGATGTCATTAACGCTGTCAAAATAGGGAATGTGAAGTGTTCGCCACTCCCGGACAGATATATCGTCTCTGAGGAGTGAGTAACTCAGGCTGAATGATTTAAAAGCGAGTGAAAGGAAAGGGATTGCTGTCGTTTATTTCCTCCTTTTCAGCTGATTGATCTCTTCCAGCGGTCTTTCTTCAGAGATCAGGAATGTGAGGGCTTGGTATGAGCCTGCAAATGTTTGCAGGGGTTCACATGCATGCGTAAATGGAGAGTAAGGCATCCAATTATCCACTCGCCTCCTAGTTGTTAATAGTAGCTGCTACTGTTTGCTTTGTGACCCAGTGAACCAAGCTGACTCTGAATCAGCTCATTTATGAAAAGGGCAGGTTTCTGTATGATACATATTGAAACTGATTAATGGTTTTTATCCCCACAAGGAATTTATTCCACAGTAATAACTTCAGCTGAGAGACGTCACATTCTAGAATTCTCAGGTCGTTCCTGTGAATTGTATTCTCTGCTGAGGACTTCCATCTGGAAAATTACCGTAGGTCCTATCTGTTTTGTTTTGAGTGATGCACATGCATCCTCAGAGGGGAAGTTACCATGAGACAAACACTTTCTGTGAACAAGTGCGGAAAAGACAGGTACTAACTAGCCTTCTAGTTAGCTGGCTGTGCCAGGGAATTGATCTCCACAATATTCTAAGCTCCCACCTGTCTCCTACCTGTGCCCTCAGCAGGTCAGGAGGACAAATGTAATCAAAACTCGCACAGCTGCTACCCATTCTGCAGCTCCATCTAAAACAACTGGGAAACTTCTTCTGTGCTGTCAGACTTTTCACTAGCTTCGCATTCGCATACTTTTTTGCAAAGTTGCCTTCGTTATCTCTGCTAGACAGGCTTCAGAGACCAGCTGAGGTGATTGTGTGCAGTTACTTTGGAATGAAATCATCCACAAAAACCCGGGAGAAATTCTCGTGATAATTTCTTACGGAAAACGGTTCTGGGAGGCCAATGAGCCGAGGCCACCAAAGATTAGCAGATCAAGCAATCTATAAGGGCTGTGCGTGAAGGCATGCTGTTGATAACAAGCAACGTAGCAAGGTCTAATTTTGGAAGAAATTGAAATTACCCGTTATGAACAGTTCAGGGAAATAGCTGGGTATAGCAATTATGAAGTTACCATTTCCATCGGAGGAGGAGGAGAAAATACGCAAACAAGGCATTGGTGTTCCTGCACCAATTGTTTCTCGTGTGGGAATGGTGGAAATAATGAACACTTTATCCCAAGTCCTGACCCCGATTAACTTCCCAATCCTGGGTTTCTTTGAATTAAAGGTAGTGCCAGAAGTGACTGGCCAAGTGGGGCGGGGCCATTACACTAGCTTCCTGGCATGTGGGTTGCTTACCACAAGGAGAGGGGCAAGTCAGCGGAGAAGTTGGCATAGTGCAAATTGCACCAGCAGGCGAAATGGAGTGGCTCTGCTGTTGCGTTTACACTGGGGTGACCTCCCTGCTGCCTCCCCTTCTCCCTCCCGGTAAGCAACAGTAATCCACTGGGAAGCTAGAGTAATGGCTCCACCCCACCCAGTGAGCTACATCTGAGTAGTGCCTCATTGAGTATTAACCTTCCCATAGTGTCCTTCGCACCATCTTGAATAAGCATTGCAAAGTTTTTAAAGTAGCAGTAATCCCCACAAAAAGATATGTTGTTCCTTTGTTGGGTGGTGCTAGAGGGGGTATTTCCAGTGTTTAGTGATGATGGCTGTTGTATTACCCTATGGAAATGACCTCTTGCTTCCTCCTACCTGCCATTTCCCCCCCACACACACACACACTTCTTTCTTGCACCCTATAGTATGATACACCATAGCTTTTGCAGTGGACGTATTCAGCTCTTAGTTGTTATTGTTTATGAATGCAATTATCTGAAGAGCAGTCTGTTGACCCAAAGGGAACATGCATGCCTGGACAGGAAATGCATAAACAGCAGCAGTGGGACAACAAAGAGCAAATTAAAACACCAAAGATTAATTAATTAAAGCCCAAAGGTTGCTGGTGCAGACATGCTTTAAGTTTGAAGTAGAGGGTGCTACCGAATCTAAATCACAGGATTATTTACTACTAATATAAACACCTAGTTATTTCCTGTTGGGTCATGAGCAAACTTCATATTTCTCTACAACGCAAAATAGCTTTTATTTTCTTTTTAGTGACTTTTCGTAAGAAATAAAGCATAATTGGAGTTTCATGAGCTTCACGTTTTCAAGTAATGTGAAATACGTAGTTGCTCGATCAGAAAAAAATGGCAACAAAATTTCAAAAGTCAAGTCAATTTAAATAAGGTTAACAGATATGGAGCCTCCTATTTCATTCTGAGAAGGGCACCCCAAAATTCTGAACTGACTTTTGCCTCAAGAGGAATGGTGTTACTTCTTTCCGGCTCAGTCCATCATGAACAGGAATGGGTTAGTGAAATAATTTGTACCAGGATAGTTTACACTTGGTTATATATGCCCCCTTCGGGAGGCTTATCTATTACCATGCATATGCCATCACGAATTCACAAACTTGTGAATATTGGGACGTTGAAATGGCTTCTGTGTGAGGAAAGTATGACAAGGTACCTTGCCATAGAAGAGAGCACACTGTTTCTGCTTGATCATGGTAAGCCATGATGTGCAAGCTGGGCATTTGGATTCCATTTTGGGGGGCATCCCTGTTTCATCAAGAGAAGAGTGAGCGTTCCCTACCAAAACATCCAAACTGGTGGGGAGACCAACAGACACTCCCCCCACTCTTTCATGCAGAATGGAGTATCCCTTAGCATGTGACCACACAAGCAAAATACAGTGGTACCTCCAGTTACGAACGGGATCCAATCCGGAGGCCCAGCCATATCCCGAAATCTTTATAACTGGAGGCACCTTTCTGCGCATGCGCACGGCACTGTAGAGCGCTTCTGCGCGTGCGGCAAACCCGCTTCCAGGTTTGCCGCCTTCGCAACCTGAAAGTTACGTTACCCGAAGGTAACGTAACCCAAGGGTCCACTGTAATCTGATTCCAGTGCTTTTGACCTGGAGTACCCTTTTGTCAGACTTTCTGTATGGGAATATCATCTGCACTGGAAATGGTAACCCAACCCCATGTGAGGCGTTAAGTTTGAAGCTACTCTGCCTCCTGTATAAATGATCTTAGTTGGATATAATGCTTTTAATATAAAAATATTCCCTGCCCCTTAAAATTCTCTAGAGTTCAATCCAGCCCACCTTTTATTTTATGAGGTCTGTTTCATGCTCATCCATATTTTTCTTCTCAGTCACAATTGCTTTTCTTTCTTTCTTTTTACACAGAATTGTGTGCTGGACTGGAGAAGCTCCAGATGAATTTTCTGATGTGGTGACAGTTAATTTGAGCAGAGAAGGAAAATCCAGGGACCGATACTCTTATGTGGTAACTTGTTTCTAGTTCTTACTGGGGGTTTTAACTTTGAATTTGTCACTGGGTGAATTTGTCACCCATGTCTCAAACTCTGAAGAGCCCCTCCCGGTCTGTGTAGACAATAGTGAACTAGGACCAATGGCATGAGGCAGCTTCCTTTGTTCTCTTCCCCTCAAGTCTCCCTTTTTTTAAATAGCAACACTAAGTCATCCACATATACAGTATATATGATGCAATGTAGCAAATTAGAGCTCACAAAAAACTGTATCTGGTGTTAGAACTATTATGGTGGTGATGGAGAAGTTAAAAAGGATGAGGATGTTTTAAAGCTATTGATGGTGCCGGAGGAAATTGCATCTTCAGGAAACACCTGCACAGAAGCAAAAATAGGAGCCAGTGGCTTCGGTTGGAAGTCTTCCTTTAATGATTGATTTAACATTCCCAGGCCTTTGTTCAGGTCAGGCAACATTCCTACAGGAGAAAGCAATTGAAGGTACATCCATTAACTGCGCGAGGAAAAACACATCAAAATTTGCCCAGCAACAATCACAAGTCTGAACAGTTTTTTTTAAAAAAAAATGTTTTATTAATTAATTCAAAAGATTAAGAAAACAAACAACAAAAACATGCCATCACTGATGGAAACTCGCAGGTAGAGCTATCTTATCAACACTTCCAGCTTTGACACAGACGGAAATTTACAGAGTACTCTATACAATTCTCACTTCAATACTATAATTATCTTGCCAAGAGGTATCTGCTCCATAGTGTGTGTCATTGGGGACTGCTAGGAGGTATTTCTGTTAATAAAGCTGACAAACAGCAACTATACAGTGTCAAACTTGCCATGTTTAGCTACACCTCTTGTTACTCTTCTTTGATTATTCAAGTGTTATGAGAGAGCTCCTTCACACACTTTGGCCCAGCTGCCTTCTATCATCTGTCCACCTCCATCCAAACAGCTGGCAACATTAGTGATGCTAATTCGCTATAGAACACCAAGGGGGTTCTATTCACTTTCATCTAAGAGCAACGTCAACACAACATCCGGGACTAAAATCTGACCAGTTATAACAGAGGCTAATTCAAACACCCAAACCCAGAATTTGGTTACTTTGGCACATTCGCATCCCATGTGAATAGGGATTCTCTTTTCCTCACATCTGCACCAGCAGAGTGGGGACAAGGTCCTTCTCCTACGGGAGAGTCTCGCCGGGGTCCAGTGCTACCAGAGAAGCAATTTGTGGGTCATCTCTTGAACTCTGGTGGAGGGTCCTTCACCCAGATTATCTTCCATCTTAACTTGTCTCGTTGGACCTCAAGGTGCCTCTCTCATGCAAGGTTCAAGCCTTTCAGTACCACTCGTAACTTGACCACTTGGCAGTTTGTATATTGGAGGTCACTGCATGTCATGGTCTGGCTCAATGCAGAGGGGATGGGCACCAGTTGGGGAACTTCCAAGGGAACTCCCAAGGGAAGAAGGCTCAGATAACTTTTAACAAAAATAACAATCAATAACCCAAATAAAGGGCATTCCAAATTATTGCATTAATATGTTTTGCCTCTTAGGGAAATAGTAGCTTTGGAAAGGCAATTTAAAGCAGAGAGAGAGTTTACCGTAACTCCTTCCCTAGCATCGAAATCTTTATCCAAATCTTCACCTTTCCACCAGTGACTAGTTTTCAGTATTAAAAATGAGGCATGGGGAGGAGATCCTCTTCACCATGGTTTGGCTCTTAAATCTCATACAAAGTATTTTTTACAAAAAATGTAAAACTTTTTCACAGGATTATGGAGTTTTTTAAAGTCAGAGTGCTTTAAAAAGGAATCTAAAAACATTCTGCTTATCCCAGTATTTTTCTGTAAAAAGGCCCCTTCAAAGTTGCAATGTTACTGTATAGTATACAGTATTAAATTTTGCTGTGCAAGATTAAACTCAACTAAAATGCATTTGAATATATTTCAGAAGGCCAGAAAAAGAACACCTATGGCATTTCTTTAAATATGCTCCTTCAAAGGTACAATAAATTTCATCTCCGTTTTACTGTCACAGATATTATTATCCTTACTTACAAATCAAGGCAGTCAGAGCCTGCCAGTCTGATACCAGGATGAATGAAAATGTAAGTGTATTGCTGCATCAGAAACTCGAGAGGACTTTAAAATTTGAGCACAGTTTTAGGCCGGGTTCAGAGTTAAAGGGGCACTGTTTAAAAACCAGTCACTGGTGGGAAGCGAGAATTTATTGTTGTTTGTTTTCTGTGTTGCTCTTCAGCTTCTGATTTCAAAGTTTAAGAACAATTTCAAAGAATCAAATATGGAATATTACAAAACAATGAAAGCAGCAGAATAGGAATGCTAGATAAAACAAGGCAGATAAGGCAACAATGGCTTCGATGTTTTTTTAAGTTTTTTTTTTTTTTACAGTCAGGAAAAGAATTAGAAATTTGTATGTGGTATCAAAATGACATCAAAATAGATACCAGTTAAGAGTTCAAGTAGGGTATTCCGCAAGTGGGATGTCACCTTAATCTAGCCAACAGCAGCTCTACCTTTTCATTTCTGAGCTTGAACTTTGGGGCACTAATGAGTTAATTACTGCCTCCAGATAGCAGTTTAGCACCTTCACAACTTCACTTGTTTCAGATGTAAAAGAGAAATAGAGTTGATTATCAGCAGCATACTGAGGACAACCTACTCCAGATCCTTTTACATATCTCCATCTTGTGAGATGAGTTATACAAATTGTCCCATTTGACAGCTTGGAAGCCCTACAAAGTCTGTGGAGCCCACTTCCAAACAAATGTGGTTAGAATTGCTTTCTTTGTTCGCAAAATCAACCACCCTTGGTTTCTTCCTGGAGAATTGTTGCAGAACCTTTGACATGCAGAATCTTCCCTGCCTGCTGTATGTCTGTATCAGTAGCATTAATTACAGACTAAGAAACTAATGAATACCTCACCTTGACATTCCTCTCTTACTTAGCTTCCGGTAGTGAAGTTTATGTCTCCATCTACTGGCCCTAAAGCAGGAGGAACCAGAGTAACCATCACAGGGAATAACCTGAGTGTGGGATCTGAGCTCCGAGTTTTGGTTAATAACACAAAAGAATGTGAAGAACTCAGGTAAGTGCTGCCTCAGAATGAGCCATAATTCAGCAGTGGAGGCAGGAAATTATAATTTACCTAACAAGAAACAAGAACCATATGCCAAGTGTTTGTCCAATGGATTTTCCAAAGAAACACAAATTCTTCAGTATGAACAAATTCAGCAGAGCTCTCTTTAATGCAAAGCATATAAACTTGCTGAGTAGCCATATAATCTCACTACTAGTCTTGTATGGTCCCCCCCTTCTGTTTTGTATCTGTGAAGGGTACTTAGCAATTCTTTAAAACTATATGTAACTAGCAGATGATTTTATATTTGCAGAATTTTCTCATGAGCTGCAAATATTAAAATAGGGTCAGAAGCTGCCCTGATCAGAAGTGAGAAAACAAGTCTATTAAAAAGCCCAGTTCTTGATTTGTAAAGGTATATGCATTGTTTCTTTCTTGTTCTTTCCTTAATTTAAAAAATAAATAAATGAATGAATGAATATATGGAAGATAACTATAAAGCTGAAAACACTGGCAGCACCATGATAATTTCAACAGAGTAAATAATTTTTGATGGCTGTAAAAGTGGAAAACTGATTTGCATGGAAAATATGCGGGAATGATATGTAACATGAAGGAGAAGAAGGGCAGTCATTGGTTATTTTAAAGTTTGTAAAATGTTTATTTTGAAATGTAAAATTGAAAAACTTAATAAAAATTATTATTTAAATAAATAAAAAAAAGCCCAGTTCTCCAGTCTGGAGTATACCAATACAGTGTAGAGATGTAGGAGAAGCACATCTTGCTCTGTTAATATAGTCTTTGATGCATGGATTGTAAAATAGCTTTTTCTCATGCAGTGAGGCTTTCCCCACTACACAGCCACAGGTAAGCACACCAGCACAGCAGTTTGATGAGGATGGTGTGAGCAGTAAAGGATGGGAGGAATGAGGCAGGACCATGGGCGTAGCTGGGGGGGGGCAAGGAGGGGCAGCTGCCCCCCAAATCAATAAAAATACCTAACAAACTGAAGTTATGCCCCCCCCCAAAAAAAGTCTGCCTCCCCCAGCAAAACAACTGGCTATGCCCATGGGCAGGACCTTACATTGGAAGAGCACTGCTTGAAATCACACCAAAGTCCATCTGTTGCAGCCTTATTTTTCCACTGCCAGCCAGCAAGGATGCCTTTCAGAAGTTTCCTAAGAAGATAGCATGAAGGCAACAACCTTTCCCTTTAGCTTGTCACCCGAATCAGTGGTTTTGAGGAAAATACAGCTCCATTTAGTTATCATTGCTAATAGCTATTGATAGACCCTCTGTGAATTTGTCCAGCTATCCTTTAAAGCCATCAGGACTAGTGTTCATCACCACATACTGAGAAATTCCATGTTGATTATGCATTTTATGAAGAAATACTTCCTTTTTTCTGTCCTCAGCTGGTTGGCAATCAGTCATTAGGCGGCCCCAAGTTGTGCTTGTGGGAAGAGGCAGACGGACAGAGACAAAAAAGAGACATACACACACACTACACACCATTTGTAATTTCATAAATATCCATTGTGTTATAAAGCTTCGGATGAATGGCATGTAGTGTGGATTCTTACTGTAGAGAACAACAACTGGGCATATCCATGCATTGCACTCAGCAGCTCATTGTGTCTTCCTTTTTTTATAGTCGCACTGACACTAGCATCACTTGCACCATGCCAGGTGTGGAATTTACTACCACTGTGAAAGTCTGTGTCCAGTTTGAAAGGAAGTCCTGCATTGGTGATAACAGCACCTTCAAGTATGAGAAAAATCCAAGTATAAGAGATATCAACCCCAAAAGGAGTCAGATCAGGTAAGACATTACTCTGTGCGATTTTCTAGAACTGTTAACAGGGACTAATAGGATTAGAAAGGTGGCAGGCGGTCATCTAGGTTGGGGTTTGGGCATTCATGGAGTCTGCATATTGTGCTGAGGCTGGGGTAGTAAAATAGACAAGTTGCTGTGAAAAACAGGCAGAGCTGATGAGTGGGGCAGAACAGTTGTTCACCGTAAACCCAGTTTCTGCTAGCATCACTAAACTCCAAACTAATAATGGGGAAAGAATCCTAAGTTTATGTGCTTCAAAGGATGTAGAAATTCAGGCCAAAGTCCGCATGAGCATCATACTATTCCTACTGGCTCTGACTGATTGATACAGTTTGCAAATTTTTTTATTCAAAAGAACCTGCAAGGCAGACACATTTCAGGGCTTCTTTTTTCTTTTTGGAAAAAAAATGCTTTTGATTCCATTTTCCCCCTCGAGCCCTTGGGGCTCCGGTTCCTTTTTGAATTTCTCCGTGAAATCACTCCCTGCTTAGTACAGTCTTGAAGTGTAACAGCATAATGTGAACAAAGAAATTTGAGGAAATCTGCAAGTGCACCTGAAGCCCAAGTTACTCAGGAAGTGTTTTAAGGCCAACCAGGGCCAACTGCCCTGATCTTAGGCAGCGTTCTTAAAGTGGGATTGCATGTGATCACAAAAACCAAAACACGAATTGCAACATGGGGAATTGCAAATGAGCAGCAGCAGCAGCACACCCAGTTTTCAGTGCTGGGCGGGAAGTTCTGACAGGCTTGTGAGTGCGGGGCGGGATAGAACTGGGTCAGAAATGCAGGGTGGCAGCTGCAAAACGTAAGAGTCGGGCAGAAACATTCAAGATAACTAAGCTGCAAATAAATGCTGTCCTAAACCGCGGTGTGCAAACGGCACTGTTACTGTAAGCCAGGGGTGGCCAACTCCCAAGAGACTGTGATCTACTCACAGAGTTAAAAACTGGCAGTGATCTACCCCCTTTTTTGGGGTTCGGGTCAAAGTTGTTGAGTTTTTTCAGGGAGGAGGTAAAATGTTGAGCTTTTTTAAGGGGAGCCACAGTTGTTCAGCTTCTTTGGGGGGAGCCAATGATCTACCAGTGATCTACTGCAGACGTCCAGTGATCTACCGGTAGTTCACAATCTACCTGTTGGACATGCCTGCTGTAGGCCAACCAAAGAGGGCAACAAAGTGCTTTGAAACTTATACTGCAAGATTCCTCTTGAGCACTTCGCCGCTAGTTCCGTTTTGCCACCACGCTGCTGCTTCTGCTGAACGTGGTGCTGTAGGTTTCCTCATCCAAAGGGTAATTGGACCTAATATAGTTTTTCCCTGCAATGATCAAATACCATTCGGAATTAAATTTCTTCGAGGAAACACCAAACAACATCGCAGATGTAGCGTGAACTACAGAGAGCCTATGAATATGCATAACCACAGCACGCTGAGGCTTTAGAGGCCTTAAATGACTTGCGAAGGCTGTGCTTGTAAGATCCCTGTGTGTTATCACTTTAGATTTGAGTGTCTTTTGGAGGCAAAGGGGGATAAATCACTATCTTCCTGAATTCCCCGATGAGCCACCTGATGTTGCGGTATAATTAAAGCAAGTAGAACACGAAATGGTTGAAGTAATGAAAGGCCACATGCGGGGTAAAGTCTGGATGTAGTTTTTGGTAACCAATGGAGACAAGCCTCTCCTCTCTCCTCCTCTCTGTATTGGTGGCATGTGCTAAAGCTATCTCATTATTTTCTTTAATTGATTTCACATTGATGGTGCCACATTTAGCATTCCTCGGGCAGCTTGTCTGACGGGGTAAGACTATCCAAACCTTTCTCTTTTTAATAACAAGTGTTTGAAACATCCAGGATTCATGCCAGCGCAACTATTTATTCGTACTTTGCAGCCGAGGTAATAAAACATATTCAGAGCATGTCTCTATTTAGCCTCAGTGGTGAAATAGTTATTTGTTATTTTATTGGTGAACTGTGCTTTTTAAGTTATTAGGTGATGCTGGGAGCAACGTAAAATTATTTCAGTGACTGTATACCTAGGGGCTGCACGTTGTCCACTTTTTAGTCCAAGCAGATGTTTTTACATTTTCCTTTATCCATGCAAGTTAAAATGCATTTTGTGCATACTTGCAAAACTGTAAGATGCACATACAGCAAAGTATACTTTCCACCAACTTTGCTTGACCAATGCTTTCCACCACATGTGCCTAAATTTGTGTGCATTTACTTCTGGGTAATGTGTGAAGTAGCCTTTATTCTGCTACAGTTTGGTAAAGCGAATAACATAAAAATGGCTCTGCTTGAAACTTTTGAAAGTCACTGCCAGTCACAGTGTTGGTTGATGCTGGGCTAAACAGGACTGCAGACTTCATTCAATACAGGACAGTGTCTATTTCCTTTTCGTTCATTTTCTTATCTTGTATGAATGAAAGATGCCCCATTCTTCATCTGATTCCTTACCTCACTGTTTTTGTTTTGTTTAAAAGTGGAGGCAGAATCATCACCGTGGAAGGAAATGGATTCTTGATGGTTCAGAATGTGTCTATGGTTGTTCTCAATGTTGGAAAAGAACAAACGGTAAGTCTTTGTGAGAGTAGCATGATAAAGAAAAGAGCGAAAATGATGGAAGCATTCAGTCAAATATAATGGTGGGCAAAATAGAAGGCATAAGTTTTGCATACAAGCCGGAAATTATATTAGTTCACCTCAGTTTGTGACCCACTGAAAATGCCTGTCCTCCACCACCACCTGACTTCCTACAATATTTTTCTTCCCCTGGATCATCAGGGAATTGCTACCATTCCATTCCTGTTTCCCCTGGGATGGGTTAGAGTTTGATTTACTGCCATATGTAGGATCATATTGGTCATGGGTAGGTTGTTGTCCTCCAGGTATCATTAGACTATAACTCACATCATCCCTGACCATTGACCACGCTGGCTGGAGCCGCTGGGAGTTGGAGCCTAACAATCCCAGGGGGCTATAGATTCCTTAACCTGGTATAGATATTTTAACACAGGTTAAATTACTTAAATAGCTATATTGCCCTTCCTATTCAGGGTGGCGCACATGTTCTTCTCTTCCCTCCACCCTTATCCTCACAACAGGCCAGTGAGATAAGTTATGCTGAGAGAGGATGCCTAACAGAATACTATTCAGTGAACTTCATGGCTGAGCAGTGAGTCTTAAGTCAATGAGTCTAGCTAGTACATCACACTGGCTTTCAATTAACTATTGGTCTGGGAGGACAACCTTGGGGTGGACCTGCACTCTGCTTATGGTGTCCCGTAGTCCAGTTTTTGTGGGTCAAGCTATAAAGCTCCTCTCATTAGACCAATCCCACTATTTGTTTAAAAATGAAATATTTTTCAACTGAATTTTGATTTCTCATATTTGAAAATGTCTGTTTGGATCATTTTTTGTGATTATGGGCTTTGATTATTTTATTTTGCCAAAATATAAGGATTTTTCCATTTTTATTGTTATTCTGTTATGATACGTGATGGTCAGAGATGATTCAATAATTTCGTAATCGCTGATTTATCCCCAGCCTCTCTTGCATCCCTTTAGCAAGCCGGGCTCCCTTTCAGTGCCTTCTTTCTCTGTCCACTTTGATGAAAATATCTAGCCCCGTGCAAACAAATACTCAAATGGCTGCAGACTTTTTGAAACCTTTGCTTGCACATCGACACCACTTGAATTGATCTGTATTTGATGTGCATGCTTTCTCCTGCTTTCAGAACTGTAAGGTTCACACGGACACTGTGATTACCTGCCCTTCTCCAGCTGCTTCCAACCTCACCGGGAGCAAGCCAGCACCTGTGGACTTCTACATCAATGGACGCCTGTATACCGACGACAGCCTTTTCCCTTTTGAACACCCTGAGGAGGCCATACACATTAGCAAGTTCCACTTGGAATACTATATGGACCCCCAGTTCTTCACAGCAAAGAAGGAGAAATGGATCAAACACCATCCAGGAGAGCCTTTGACACTAGTTATACATGTAAGAATGTGGTGCACATGAAGCATGCTTCAGTGGTGGCGTTTCCCATTGGTTCATATTACCTTGTTGTTCAGCTGTTGAGGGAATATTGCTAGACTGAGTTGGTGGTGATACACAATCGATAGTGAGAAATATTGTAAGGGGGATGTTGTTTTTCAAACATAATGAGCTTACCCTAAGAAAGAGCAGATGGGACGCGGGTGGTGCTGTGGGTTAAACCACAGAGCCTAGGGCTTGCCGATCAGAAGGTCGGCGGTTCGAATCCCCGCAACGGGGTGAGCTCCCGTTGCTTGGTCCCTGCTCCTGCCAACCTAGCAGTTCGAAAGCATGTCAAAGTGCAATTACCCGTAGATCAATAGGTACCACTGCAGTGGGAAGGTAAACAGCGTTTCCGTGCGCTGCTCTGGTGTGCCAGAAGCGGCTTAGTCATGCTGGCCACATGACCTGGAAGCTGTACGTCAGCTCCCTCGGCCAATAATGCAAGATGAGCGCCACAAACCAAGAGTCGGTCATGACTGGACCTAATGGTCAGGGGTCCCTTTACCTTTACCTTAGAAAGAGCAATACAATTTTAATCACCCTAAGGGGAGTTTTTGGATAGGATGCAGAAATTGAGGACATGCAAATGCATCTTCCTTCCTGTTCCTCTGCATCTTCAGCTTATCCAGAACTTTCACCTCTCCCTCCCTTGGAAGGTGTACAAGTTGTTGAAGGGCGGACAAGTTTTACATCTTCAGAGCAGGGGAGGTGGAGAAGAGACACTTGCACCTTCATGTGTCATCTGAAACTACCCTCAAAACAAAGGTGGGCTGCTGTGTCCTATGCAGGCAGATAAGTGAAGAAAGTGAAAAGGGTGCAGGGCTGTGCTTATTTGTGAAATCCTTTAACGTCTCAAAAGGAGGGATCATGAAGAGGCAGACTTAGTCTGGAATAGGACCTCCCAGCACCTCAAACACTGTAACAATTGATTAAAAGATGGGATGAGAAGGAGCACCTTATGAATCAATAAACACAAGTGGAAATGTAGACACAGAGAGTCAAGCAAGAGTTTATGCCTCCTCTAACAAATCAGAAATAAGGAAATAGTGGACAAATAAGGAAATAGTGGACAATAGATAAAAGAACATTAGAAGGAAGAAATGGAGGCCGAAAATTTATACTTACTCAGAAAAATCCTTCATCATTTTGACACCTCCTGTTAAACAAACAAGGAAATTGAGACAAAGCAGAATTGAATGATTTGGAACAATGCAAGTCACAGGCCTTATGTACTGCAAAATGTTCTCACTGAGTACCATGGACTTCAAAAGCATTGTCCAGTCTAATTCAGCCATTATCAGGATCTAAGCACCATCTAGTCTTTCTTTCTGTCACCAGTTTCTATACAGGCTTATGATTATCTTTAATCAGATACCATTTGATGTGCAGAATCAGGGGAAGATCAAAGACAGTTTCCCCAGGCTTTTTGGCTCTGATGTTTTCCATTCTGGGAGTTGGGAAGGAACTGGAAAACAGTTCCTGTGCCCCACCCCACCCCCTGTCCTCCGTATCTCCATCACATCCAAAATAGAAATATGGGAAGAGGGCTGTGTGTTTCCTGTGGTGCCTTGGTAAAATGGAAAATGTCAGCTGAAAAGGAGAGCTTTGGACTAAATCAAAAGATTTCAGAAATGTTTGAGACGGAGTTTAGTGTTTAGTAGACAGTGTAGCAGAGACCAGTATTGATTCACTGGCATAGTCATTTTTCACTTGGTTTGTTTTTTCATAATTAGAAAGAGCCTGACAACCTTGGCCTGGAAAGCAACGAGTATGAAGTTAAGATTGGCTTAATTTCCTGCGAGATCCAAATAGTTTCAGATAAAGTAATTCACTGCTCAGTCAATGAATCTTTGAGCACCTCAGAAAGACAACTCCCTGTTACGGTAAGTGGTAGAAGCGTGTAAGCATTTGCCAGCTTGTATTTAACCTGCCTCCTCACCCACACATACACTGTTGACACCCTAGATTTTTGGCTTCCACTATGTGTACAGGCAATCCAACCCAGTCTTTAGTATTCTCACTTTAGTGTACCATTTTATCTCTGTCCCCATCATTTCACACCTCCTAAAAAGGAATTACATCAATTATCTTACGTGGGAGAAGGTGAAGGAGTGCATTCAGGAATGCTTCATCAGAGGAGATGGACTCTTTCCCTACCCCTTTGGGACCTCATTATCGGGGGCGATGTTCATGTTTGTGAACTGTTGGTTTCTGAACTGTGACTCAGACAGAAGTCCATTCTCTTCATCTTGGGTTTTGTTTCTTTGTCACTCTAAAATGTAATGCTAACATGTGACAGAACCTTGGCAAGAGGTGGAGAGAAAGAAAGAAGGCAGCAATTCTCCTGCAGGCTAAGAGTAACTGAAACCCATTAAGGACAGGCCGGTGGGATCATGTCCAATTAAGAAATGACCAGTTCTGCTGAGGATAAACAAATTAAATACAAATAAAGTTGGGTATATGGTTTTGTGAATTCCCAAGCGGCAATATTGCAGTGTTGAATTGCGGGTCCTGTCTATCATCTAATATTTTCCTTTAAAAGTGCTTTGTCTTCCTTCACCCATGTATAGTGAGTATGGCAATTCTCTGTAGCTTATTGTGAGCTAGCACTCCTGCTACTGCTCTCAACGCAGGAGACTAAGTGGATGTGAGAGATGGGAGTATAGTTGTGGGGACAGAAGCAGCGTGGAGAAAGTTTAGCCAGTTCCCATGGTTGGCTGTCTTGTGTGTGTTTTCTCCAGCCCAGGGCTCCTTTCCTCCCTCTTCCTCAGTCTGATGGGAGTGGTTGCGCAGCCCTCAAAAGGGCCACTTCTCAGCTGCTGATTTCATGTTCAGGAAGGTTTTGCTCTTCGGTGCAAGCTTTCTTCAACTTGTATGTCTGCTTTTGTGGTTTTACAAGTCTTCATTTCTGGGGGTTTTTTCCAGACTGAGTCACTAATTACACTCATTTCTCTGCAGTTACTTTTACTTTCTATATGTCCCTTAGCTTCTTCGGTGTGGCTTTAAAGCTGTTCACACATTGAGACAGGTGGAGACGTTCTCTCTAAGGCCTAACAACCTACAGCTTTCTCTCTTTTCCCTACCCCCAAATCTCAGTTGTTCCCTTTTTTCCAGTAAGTGTATTAATATTAAGTTGGCAGGAATATGTGGCTTAGAGAGAGGGAGAGGGGGGGAGCCTACTGGGACTTGAGAAGCCTGTGGCCAAATCTTCCCCAGAAGCACAGCATTTCGCAAATGTGGGATGGAAACTTCTCTTTAAGCTGGAGAAACCCATGCTTCTAGCATTGCATCTGAGAAGAGGGTGTTATTTTGTTATTTGGGTCTTTGTACATGAAATTCCATTGCAAAGGCAAAACAAACACAGGCAGAAATAGCAGGCCTCTGAATTTCCTCACCCATTGTTACAGGGAACTATAAAATAAGAAAATTCCATCTTTAATTGGAACTTTTATAAATATAGGGTAAGCTATATATATATTTTTAAAGGAAGCTGGTAGGGTCCCCCCCCTTTACTTCAGAAATCTTTTAATACCATGTAAATTGCCTTATCCTAAAAAAGTGTGCCGTTGGTTAAATTCATGCCACTTTATCAGCCTGTCAACCCCCCCGGGTTAGATGTGCCACACTAGGTATGTATTGCAGCTCTCCTCGATAAACATGGGTGGTCTACAAAGTATTTGGCAGGTCACAATGCCTGGCTGGCATCCCACATATGACCCAGAGGCAGCAAATTTGGAAAATGTCGTTCTTATCCCATACCAGCAGCCATTAAACCCAGCTAAGCAGGAAAGATGCTAAGAGACCAAGGCTGAGTTTCATTGTGGTGCTCCAGAATTCTACTGCCAAAATTGTTCGCTTCTCTTATCATGCGGACCATGCACTCCCTCTCTACCCCCACCCCCACCCCAAATCTCTTCACTGACTTCCTTTTACAACCAGCACGAACTACTTAACACTGCCTTCTGGTCTTCATAGGCTTGCCTCGCCCTATCTTTTTCTTCCTTTGTCTCCCCAAATCCCTCTTTATTATCGTCAGTTCTCCAACCCGAACAGCCTCGCTCACCCAAAAGTCTTTAAATAGCTTCAGTCTTTCTCTCTTGCTGCTCCCCATGCTTGGAACCCCTTCCCAGAACACTTAGGTGAAATCATAATCAAATCCATGCTTAAAAGCTACTCTTTCCATAAATTTGTCAGCTTAAAAACCTTTAGGGTCAAACTACTTGTTACATTAAGCATGCTTTTTAAAAATAATGCTTAGTACTCTCCATTTATATATATATATATTTTTTTGGGGGGAGCAATTGTGTGAAGACTCTTGTCTGGTGCACTGGCTCCACACCAGGCTATGGGTACTTTTTAAAAACCATGCTTTGTGCAACTCACTTAGTCCAACTAAGAAACTAAGCCTAAGCGCATGTACAATTCTCTCATTACTCTCTCAGCTTCCTTTATTGTCTACCTCAGTATCAAAATTTACTGTGCAGGGGATTTCATTTTTTGGCTTACAGGTATGTTATGTGGTATGTTCATGGTGCTACTAATAGTGATGATGATGATGATGATGATGATGATGATAATAATAAATTTATTATTTCTACCCCAGCCACTCTGGACGACTTTCAACAGAACATTAAAAACAGAATAAAACTTCAGACATTAAAAGCTTTACTAAACAGGACTGCCTTCAGATGTCTTCTAAAAGTTGAATAGTTGTTTATTTCCTTGACATCTGACGGGAGGGTGTTCCACAGGGCGGGTGCCACTACCAAGAAGGCCCTCTGCCTGGTTCCCTGTAACCTCACTTTTCGCAGTGAGGGAACCACCAGAAGGCCCTCGGAGCTGGACCTCAGTGTTGAATAACAATGGGGGCTGAACAATGGGGGTGGAGACGCTCCTTCATTACTCTACTCATTACCTAGAGCTGCTCAAAAAGTGTGGGTTTTTGCACTCACAGTGATGTCAGTTGAGGGCAGCGTAACAAGACTTAACCAAAAAAAATCAATCAAGAGGTTTTACATTGCAGTTTTCTTAGACAAAGGATGTGGAAACTTCAAGCTGTTGCTTCTGCTTTCTGTCTGTTTCCCACCATTATTAGATACCTGTATGGTGGAATATTCTGCTAAACCAGAATTTTCCGGAAATGTGAATATGTTTATTTTTTGCTTATGAAGTTTAGTAGATAGAAACTTTTATTTCATTTAGAGGCAAGGTTGCTGTACACATTTATTCTTCTGTTCCAAGTCTGAAAAAGTAGGCACCATGAATTCTGTGCTTATTTGTAAAAGAATGCTTTAAAAAAAGTAGGGTCACCTGATAGGCTTTTCCGTTGCTAGATATGGCAGGGTTATCATGTTGCTAAACAACATTTCAAAGCACATGGGAAATATCAAAATCATCCGATGCCTGATATCATTTCTAAAGGAAATAAATCCCATCCAGGAAACTCTCTAGTGACAGATTCTATTAAATTAGATTACCCACAGCTAAATTATATCAATAAACTCTAGGCCTGGCCTCTTGGATAGTGATGGGGAGCATTCTGCCTTCACAGGGCACAGGGACGAGCAACACTTCTTGCTGTTGGAATGATTTAAGCCCAAATAGCCCCTCTTGCACTCATTTCTTTGCCCTATAGATGTGCCCCTTAGTGGAATTCCTGGCCGTTTCTAGTAACTTCTAGCAGGATTATGCAGTTGCCCATGCAGAGTCTACCAGTGAAAACAGAGTTTGATTCTCAGCTGACCCCCTGATTCACAATTGGCTGGTACAGACCAGCTCCCTCCAGGTCACACTCCTTTCTGTGGGGAAGCGAAACTCAAGTTTCCAGAAGTGAGAATGCCTCATTTTCTCAGTTGTTCTGAGAGTATGCTTCCCCATTAAATCACAAATAAATTCCCTGTCCCCAGCTTTCCGCTGGACCTCTGAGTGCAGAGATGAAGAAGTAGGTTGCCTAAAGCCACACTTTGGCCCCAGTTGCCCGTCCCACTACTGTGCCTTAACCCCAACACTGCCGCAAATTCTTCAGCACGTGCCTGTGGCTCTTCATTTCCTTTCTTGGTCCTATTTTTTACTTGGAGATTTCCAGCCCATTTTAGAAGAGCTTAACAACTGACAACAGTAAATGGCAAACAATACTCTTGGTTCAAGGGATTTGTTAAACTGCATGAAATAAAAAGACATAGAATTGTGCACCACTATATTGTTTAAAAATCATACATTGCTCACCTAGCACAGGAAGGTCAAAGCGCTCGTCAGTCTTTATATAATTAATGAGGGGGAACTGTACTTTGCAGATAGTTGAGGTTACTGCATATGTTTCTCTTTCTGTTTCAAATCAAATGTTTGAAGAACTGTTAAATGTGAACTGAGCTGGAGAATTCAGATTGAGTAAATATTATTGTGCATGAAAAAGGTTGTTTGTTGGGGGGGGAAAGCATGCTGCTAAGGGAAGGGAGAAACCTGACAGTGGAATCTTATCTTAAAGTTTAATCAACTGGGTCTGAATAACTAATTCCCACAGCCATTTAGATAGCTGAGACAGAGGGTCCTTATACTGAAAAGACAAAGGTTTATTCTTGGGAGTGACACCCAAAGTTTAATGAAAGTATGGTGTTGGAAACAAAGTGCAGTTTATTTTTTTTTATTTGCAACAAGCTGTGCACTTACATTTTTTTCAAAAATCAAAACATATATTTTGTTTCTCTGGAACTGATACTTTATTATAGTTCTGATGTTCATCTTCAGGCATGGGTATGACTTCTTAAAGTGCACCCATGTATTATAAATAAACATAGTGGACAACAGGATCTGAAGAAGTCAACCAGGGTTTTGTAGTGATTCTTGTGATGAGCAGGGATATAAACAGTAGTATCTGGGCCCCAAGTCAGCAACTTCAGTGGATAGGTTTTGCCTTTGTGTGTGTGACACACAGACAGTCTGATAACCATCAACCAGACCCGGCAATGCTAATCAAAGTAGGTCCTACTATTAAACTACAGAACTGTGATTCATTCAGTATTGCAGAGCCAGCAACTAAATGATTTGCTAAACTCATTTGTCTGTGCAGAACATCCCTCCCATGTAACCTGATTTCTGTACTACTCCTAGCTTCTCATTAAATAAATTCATGATGGTTCCATCCTGTTCTTTCTTAGATCCAGGTTGGGAAATTCAATCAAACAATTGCTATGTTGCACCTTGGAGGAAGTGAGACGGCAATCACTGTTTCCATAGTCATCTGTAGTATCTTGCTGCTGCTCTCTGTTGTAGGTAAGGGACAAATGCCTGTCACAGGCAGCTTCACCCAACATAACCATTTTCCAAGAAGAGATTCCAAAGATTTATTGGAGTTATTATTTTATTTTATTTATTTGTCATTTTCCTGAAGGAAAAATCAACATATGAAAATAAAAGGCAGTAGACTGTTCAAAAAGCAAAGCAGTACAACAACACACTGAAAGGGATAATACACAAATTATAACAGTCAAATGTTAACACTCAAGTTCCTGGTAGAAGGGAGTCAAAATATGTTAATATCAGCATTCCACAAGTTGGGGAGGAGACACAATTGAAAAGGCCCGTTCTCTTGTTACCATGGTTGGGATTGCTTTCAGAGGAATACATGGAGAAGGAACTATGTTGGGGCCTCAGAGTCTGGGTAGGGCTCATATGAGAAGAGGTGTTCCATCATGTATTATGGTTCCAAGCCTAGGTTAATACTAGCCATTTTTTTATGGGGTTTTGATGTTCTTTTGTAAGCTACCCTACTAATGTATTTGATTAATGTAATAATCGAGAAAGGAAAGGAAACAGGAGAAATACATTTAGCTAACCCACACAGATTATAATTCAATGGGCGTGTTTGTGTTTGTTTGTTTTTAATGTAAATTGGATGGATAGACCATACCACAATCCAAACACAAATGTGTTCATCTTGTATCTCAAATGGGCTTGTAGCATATCACAGCAGCACCTGCTCTTATAGTGAGATAAACTGAACCATCTTAACCCTCTGGAAATGTTCCTTCATCCGTGATCCAAAGAACTAGCCATCAGACCCAGCTCTGTCAATTATTTTTCATTCCAATTGGCTCATGTTTGGTGAGCAGCAGTTCTCACCGGTTAGGGGGGGTAGCGTTACGTACTCTTTCCCCCAGTGAATCGTAATAGCAACACCAGTGTTATTTTAATAGGAAATGGACGTGTTGAACACTGCCACAACTGCTTATTGTCTTCTCTTTGGGGCCTTTCTTTCCTTCCATTCCTCCAGCCCTGTTTGTGTTTTGCACCAAGAGTCGCAGGGCGGAGCGTTATTGGCAAAAGACTCTTCTGCAGATGGAAGAGATGGAGTCCCAGATCCGAGAAGAAATCCGCAAAGGTAAGTACTTTTACTTTAAACAGTCAGTGTTCAAGGGCATCAAATAAATGTTTCTTCTCATATACACTGAGGGAAGTTTGCAGTCCTGAGATGCCCCTCAGAGTTCATGCAGAAGAAACAGCAGTGCCCACAGCATTGAGTCCTGTGACTTGGATATCAGCTTCCTCAGAGATTGCAAAATGGTATTATTGTTAACAAAAGGGAAGCTGCCACCTCGTGCTGTGATTGAAACTTCCAGAAACGGTTTGCTGCATTTGGGGAACTTGTAAACAAAATTGCAACCAAGTAGGCAAACCACAACCTAATGGGTGAAGGTCAGGGGTTTTGAATGAAACCTGCTGCATGGACTTGGGGAAATAGCAAGCTTCCAGTTCACTAGCATTGTAAAATAATCTGATGAGCAAGGAGCACAGGATCTACTTCTGCCTATGGCTATTTTTCAATATTGTCTTACCAACGTCGTCAGAAGTTGGCTGCTAGATGGTCTCATGTTGCTGGTTTCCATATGTGTGAAATGGCTTCTTCACAAAAGTCCTGTGAGGCTTTAATGATGCTCTAGCAGGTGGCACTGTGGTCTAAACCACTGAGCCTAGGGCTTGCTGATCAGAAGGTTAGCAGTTTAAATCCCCGTGACGGGGTGAGCTCCCGTTGCTCGGTCCCTGCTCCTGCCAACCTAGCAGTTCGAAAGCACGTCAAAGTGAAGTAGATAAATAGGAACCGCTCTGGTGGGAAGGTAAACGGCGTTTCCGTGCGCTGCTCTGGTTCGCCAGAAGCGGCTTAGTCATGCTGGCCACATGACCCGGAAGCTGTACGCCGGCTTCCTCGGCCTATAGAGCGAGATGAGCGCCACAACCCCAAAGTCGTCCGCGACTGGACCTAACGGTCAGGGGTCCCTTTACCTTTACTTTAGGATCCATTAGTGAAAGGAACTAAAATAGCATTCTCTGGAGTTCTGTTAGTTGTCCCCATTTTACAGCAGCCTGACTGGCCTGAACTACAAGTCAGGTGGTTAGTAGTGCCAGTCCTGTGGAACACACTTTCAGTAGAGATTTGGCAGGCATCCTCACTTTTAACTTTCAGGTGTCTCTTGGAGACCTTTTTATGCCGACAGGCCTATGCAGTTATTCAGCATTTTTCTTGAGTAGCCAGTTTTTTAACTTATTGTCCTAAACTGCTTTTAATTTGGGGGAGGGGGTGTTATAGTTTTATGTTGCTGTACGCTGCCCTGCTGTTTTATGAGAGCACTATGTGAGCACTGTATTTTATGAGAGCACTGTAGATACTTAAGAAATATAAATACAAATATTGCATGCCAAAGTTAGATGAAAAATAGATTTCTTTTTAGTCCATGAGTCTTTACAGAATCCTCTGCTATACATGATGTTCTAGAGATAATTAGGATGCAAGATTTGACCCAAAAAAGTAGGCGTAACTGCTGCCAACGTGCTGCAACATACAGAATAAGAAAAAAAGTTCGCATTACATGAAAGCAGCTCTTTGGTCTGATTGTGGTTTCTTCGGATCAGGTTTTGCAGAACTCCAGACAGATATGACAGATCTTACCAAGGAGTTAAATCGCAGTCAAGGAATCCCATTCCTGGAATACAAGTACTTTGTTACACGAACATTCTTTCCCAAAGTAAGACAATGTGGCACTTTAAAGGTTCTAATTATGCATGGTTTTTCCCAACTGTACACTGGTGTGTGTGTGTTTCTGTTTGCCTTTGATGCTCAATGTTGTCTTTAACACTCAGTGTTTAGAGTGCAGTTTAATACTATTGTCCAGTTATTGTGATGTTAGTTCTACAGCAAGCCCCCAGATGCTGCTTCCCATCACCATGCATCCTTGTCTTGTAAGCAGAAGCAGACCTTGTTGATAATTAGAAGGCAAGTTTATAGTAGAAAATAATGGCTGCGCAGTCAGGCAGTGGCATTGAAGAGAGATCTCCAGTCCAAACTAGTATTAACTAGGGCTGTAGCATGTCATCACTTAGCATCGAGTGCTGTTTCTTAAATGTTTAATAAGCAAATATCTTTTCCCCAGTTGTGGACTTTTGATTTATGCTCTACAGCAATCAGGGTTAGATATATCTTCAGTTCCCCAGTGAGAAGATGGTTGGTGTTACACTGAGATTGGCCTCGGGAATTGTGTTACGGAGTTCAATTTTACATTCATAATTCAGCTAAGTCAAATCACATCTGGACAACCTGTTCAACCATGCTCACTTTCAGAACCAAATGTCTCAAAGATAGGAATATAACAATAATTGAAGTTGTTGTAAGACACTTTCTTGGCAGAAACAATCAGCATTCAGTGTCCTTATGACAGCCTTAGACACTCTTCACAGGTGTATACATTTTAACTGAGCTGTTCCAGATCCAGAATGTTAACTTAAACCCGGTAATGAATGTCACACCAAATGCTGTGCTTTCTTTTTCTTGTTATCGTCTGCCCGTAATGTAATATATGCTGATCTAATAGCAGCATTATAGGGACCCAGGTGGCGCTGTGGGTTAAACCACAAAGCCTAGGGCTTGCTGATCAGAAGGTCGGCGGTTCAAATCCCTGCGACGGGGTGAGCTCCCGTTGCTCGGTCCCTGCTCCTGCCCACCTAGCAGTTCAAAAGCACGTCAAAGTGCAAGTAGATAAATAGGAACCGCTCTGGCGGGAAGGTAAACAGCGTTTCCGTGCGCTGCTCCGGTTCATCAGAAGTGGCTTAGTCATGCTGGCCACATGATCCGGAAGCTGTACGCCGGCTCTCTCGGCCAATAAAGCAAGATGAGCGCCGCAACCCCAGAGTCGAACACAACTGGACCTAATGGTCAGGGGTCCCTTTACCTTTTAATAGCAGCATTGCACCCTAGAAACAGCTGCATTTTATTGATAGTGGGAGAGAGAGGGGTGATTTCTGTTTGGGAGCTTCATTTGTTGTTGTTTTGCGGTAAAGTAAGCAGGGAGGGTAAGCACTTGCATTCACTGAATCTAGTACATAGCAAGACATTAAAATTGACATTCTGAGAAGTGAATCTGAGCCCATGTGGTGTAGTGGTTAGAGGTTCAGACTAGGACCTGAACCTCTAACCTGGGAGACAAGGGTGCAAATCCCCTCTCGGCCAAGAAGCTCACTGGGTGACCTTTGGCCTTTCCCTCTCAGTCTAACCTACTTCACAGGGTTGGTGTGATGATTAAATGAGGGGCAGGAGAACCATGTATGCTACCTTGAACTCCTTGGAGGAAAAAGGTGGGATATAAGTGGAGTAAATAATAAATAAATTCAATTAGCGCATCCCATCAAGGAGTTTTGCTTCTGCAAGTGGACATCATCCACTCCACACCACCCATGCCCTCCCCCAAACTGCTCTAGCAGGTTGTGGAAACCCCCTAGAATAGATTTAGATCGCATGTAGGGGGAAGGTGAGGGGGAGAACGTTCAGTTTCTGAACAGAAATCATGTACTGATGGAACGACTTAGAACTTTGTTGAATTCCACCCTGAGATTTGCTAGCTCTCATAGTTGTGGAAAAGCACTAAAATGTATGAGCAGTGAGTGCTTAAAAGGAAAACTGGGGCTGAAAATGATTTCAGGTAGTCCTAGGAAAAGACTTTGATTTCCTACCAGCAACTTGCCCTTTGCCAATGGATGCTCGCATCTTATCTCTTGTTACAGTATGCATGGTCCCCTCTTCCTTCATTCCCCATTACACTATTCCATCCCGGTACTTGCCTCAAAACATCTGAAAAGCCACATTTCAGAAGCAGAATAAATGAAAGCAAACAAAAAAACAGGGGGGGAAATGAAAATATATGCAATTCCTTCATTTGCAAATGAATTCTGTGAGCGGAATTTGAATTGTCTTGCAGATTACGCAAAGCCTCAGGCGAGTATATAAATATAGGAGAATGAAACAGTTTGCTCCTTTTGGCTCCTTTTGTCTTGGAAGAGGCAAATATTCAAATACCCAATAACTACTTATTGTGGCTTAGTCCCAAATAATTCCCCCTTTTCTGTGGAGCCATGAATGTCAGATTAGGCAGTTCATAACCTTCACACTGTGAATGCCTTGTTTCTCTCAAACAATATGCCTCCCCCAAAGTTCTTCTATGCATTCATTCAGAAGCTTCTTGCCGACAGTTTAAAACCTTCATAAAACATACCAAATTATTTCTTACTTGTGAGTAGCCTCAAGTCATGATGACATCTCTCCTTGCCACTCCATAACAATACTGCTTTGTTGGCACAGGGACTTGGAGAAGGCATGAGGGATTCGATCATGCTTCCTTTTTTGCCAAATAACAAGATGTGCTTTGGATTTGTTTTCTGTGTTTCTTAAAAAAAATAGTGTTCCTCCCTCTATGAAGAGCGTTACATTCTGCCTTCCCAGCACCTTAATTCCCAGATGGGCTCTCAGGTGCAAGAAACTCACCCATTACTGTTGGGAGAATGGAAAGTGAGTATTGGCTACAGATACAGCTGTAACGATCCGTGTGTTGTTTTATTATAGTGATTAAGAAATGCATGAGAAATAAGTAATACGTTCTGTACTGAGGGAAAGGGAAAGGCTGAGTAACCAATGAAGTTTGGCTACAGAGGAGTAAAAACAATAGGAAATGTCCTTCTAGGATGTAGAAAGCTGTAGAAAAAATAATAATTTCATGGTGGGGGGGAGCTCTAGAATAAATGTATATGCATTCACACATATTAGAAGATACAGTCGTACCTCGTGTTGCATTCGCTCCGTGTTGCGTACATTCGGGTTGCATACTCCGCAAACCCGGAAGTGGATTGCGCCGCGCAGACGCTTCTGCGCAGGTCCATGCGGTCCGTGCATGCGCAGAAGCGTTCTGCACAGTTCACGCATGCGCAGAAGCGCGAGCTCGCGTTTTCGCGCAAGCTCAAAATGGACGCCCGGGTTGCGCACTGTTCGGGGTGCGAACGGCACCCCGGAACGGATCAGGTATGTAACCCGGGGTACCACTGTATAGGATACACTGAAGAAACACCCTTCTTCACACAGTGCATAGTTTAAATTATGGAATATGCTCCCACAAGATACAGTGATATTACCAACTTGGATGGCTTTAAAAGTTTAGACAAACTGAGGGAGGATAAAACTACCAGTGACCACTAACCACGATGGCTGTGTTGCAGCCAGAGGCATTATGCCTTTGTATAACAGTTGCTGAGAATCACAATTGGGGAGAATGCTGTTGCACTCAAGACCTGCTTGCAGACTTCCTGCAGACCTCTGAGCCCCGTGAATTGGGTTTTGATTTGTTCCAAACCCAGTTTCTGGTTCCACACTTTCTTCTAAAAAAGTAATGACTTACCTCAGCTCCTTATTACCTCAAACATCTACTGCCCAGATACACTAAGCAATTGCCACTCCATTTCCTCACTAATTTTCACCTTGAGTCCCTGGTGTATGTTGATTTCTTGAATTCATAGTGCTATTTTCTTTAATGTGCCTTTTAAGTTGAGAAGTACGTACTTATGCGGGCACTCCATTCCCGACTGCCACACGTCACCATGGATTCCCCTGTTCCTCCCCCTTTCAGCACCGAAAATGGTGTGCATGTCAGAAGGAGCACACATGCTGATGACACACAAGTGGGGAGACACCTGTAATGTATATGCTGGTTGCAATAAGCAGCTATCAGCGGCTAATAGCCACAATGGATATGTTCCGCCTCCACTGCCAGAGGCCTCTGAATGCCAGTCGCTAGGAATAGCAGGTGGGCAAAGGGCCACTGCATTCGTGCCCTGATCCGTGGTTTCTCTGCAGGCATCTGGTTAGCTGCTGTGAGAACAGGATGCTGGAGTAAATTGGCCAGGTCTTATTACATTCTTATGCTGAGTCTCTCTCTCACAGGCTGCCATACCTCACAGAGTTGTTGTGAGGATTAAATGGTATGTGAGATAATTAGGTATGTCACCTTGTTCTTCTTGGAGGAATGGTGGGGTATAAATGTAATAAAAAATAATAATTACATCGGGGGAAATCGCTTGCAAAAATGTGCGTGCTGTGCCAAATTACATGCAAAAATGTGCCCGTTAGAAACAATGGCATAACAATGGGAATGGATGTTCATGTGGACTTCTTTTAAAACAATCACAAACAGATGCAGAAATTGAACAAACTGAACTTTAGTTTAGGAAAATGAGAGACAGGCAAGCTAAAATTGACACATCCATCCATCCCTCGTTGCTAGTAGGTCACAAGGAAACACTTTTAGGCTCACTTTAAAAAGTTGCCTGTCAAACTTGACGGAGAATCGTAACTTTGGGGGAGTTTTTACATGAATCAGGTGAATCAGTCTCAAAGCAGGGGGAATGCATATTTCCCTTTTCACTTTGTGGTTGATATGTTAATTATACTGTGGTTTTTATTAAATGGTTTTTGTTTTCTGTATTAAGGTAGCTCATACCTATCAAATTTGTAGTCATAAACTATTTGGAGTGCCTTCAGTGGTAAAGAAATGTTTGTTTTGTCTTGCTAGCCGCTATTAAGCTGCTGTACACAGTTTTAAAATGAAGTAGGCCAGTTAAGATGTATGTGATGGGAGATAGGGGGACTGTTCTCATCCAAATTGCTGGTTTTGCCTTAGATTCCTGAAAATTGTAGACCCAACATGGAAGAAGGAATTGCGTTGTTCTCAACCTTACTCAACAACAAGCACTTTCTCAATGTCTTCGTCCATGCTCTTGAGCAGCAGAAAGATTTTGCTGTTAGAGACAGGTAAGGTTCTCTTTCAAGATTTTAAGATAACTTTAGGTGGCACACAAGTTCAGCCTAACTTGACCACACACCTCTTTCACCCTGCAAACCTGGATGAGCCCTGCCCTGATTTTGGGCATTTAAAAGTACCGGTACTTCCTGTTTGATAAACACAGAATCATTACATGGTTTTCTCTTGAGTTCTTTTTCTAAACCTGATATCTGTGCTTATGGGGGAATGAATGCTTCCAGATGTTTTTTTTTTTAAAAAAAACCAAACTCAGAGCAACTCCAAGTTTTAAAGAGGGTAGATAACCTGTTCACTTTCTGTGTACTTCGAAAGATATTAAAGCAATACTAAATAAGCCTTGGACTGCTGGTTTTGAATGCATTACATGGAATAAATATTTATAGCTATATAAAGACCATTGGGGCTCATTCACACACTTACAGATGGGATTTAAAGTTTGGTACATATGTACCTCAAATCAACCTTGAGTGGGGACATACCCTCAACATATTACAGAACTGAATAGAGGCATTGGATTCTTACCTCATTATACATGACAAAGCTATTTTTAGCCATCTCACCCCTTGCTTTTTCCTGCAAGACCAATTGCAGTCGTTAACAG
This sequence comes from Darevskia armeniaca, assembly GCA_034641395.1. Classification (NCBI taxonomy): domain Eukaryota; kingdom Metazoa; phylum Chordata; class Lepidosauria; order Squamata; family Lacertidae; genus Darevskia; species Darevskia armeniaca. Next base: position 1,984,701 of record JAWWNF010000122.1, read on the forward strand.
TCATCAGCAGGTTTACCACACCTATCAGCCAATCACCCATTCCTACCACCCTTCTGAGTAATACCCCTCCCCACCCTCTCACTATATACAGTGGTACCTCGGGTTAAGTACTTAATTTGTTCCGGAGGTCCATTCTTAACCTGAAGCGTACTTAACCTGAAGCACCACTTTAGCTAATGGGACCTCCTGGTGCCGCTGCACCGCCAGAGCACGATTTCTGTTCACAGCGGTGTTCTTAACCTGAAGCATACTTAACCCGAGGTACCACTGTATAAGAGTCTGGTGACTTCTGTTTCAGTGTATCAGAAGAAGTGTGCATGCACACGAAAGCTCATACCAAGAACAAACTTAGTTGGTCTCTAAGGTGCTACAGCAGACCAACACCTACCTGTAACATATTACAGAAATTCTATCTACCTGACAGAAGGAAGCCACCTCAGGAAGCAACACCTCAGGAAAAAGCAGATGAAGGATTTCATCTTCACATAAGTCCTCTTCAGACATCCTATTTTTGTTTTAAGTTGCACATGGTTGTTGGATGCTGCAGGGACAAGCAGATAGCCACACACACCCGCCGCCATTGCAATTTTCATCACCCTCCACAGATTGGAGGACAAGCATCTGAAGCAGAAAACTTCCTGGAAAATCAGGGTTCTAAAATGTTTAGGGAGCCTCCCTTTTTCAGAAGGGTTGGAGGGCAATTGGAAGAGCCGTGTGGGGCTGGGCTAGCATGCTTGTCCCTACGGGGTGGGGGGAGTTTGCATGTTAACTTAATGTGAAAACAGAATGCCTGAAGAGGACTGAACTTCAACAGTCCTTGAATTGAGAAGGGACGAAGGAGGAGGAATTTGATATCCTTATGAGTTAGGCTTGCTTCCATAGCACTGTGGCTAAAATCATTTTCTCTTTGCTTTTCTTGTATCCTCTCTGCACTAGACAACTATTCAGGCCCTCTTAGTAGTCATTTACACCTCCTCCTGAGTCACTAGCATATCACAAAGTAGTCTTCATGGTGTTATCATGGAGCAAGGGGGATTAACCTGTTCTGAAGTGCATTCTGTGGCTGCCTCTGTCAGCAAGAGACACAATATATGGTACTTAATTCAGAAGCACGCTGTATAAAGAACTGGCAACCGGGGAGCTTTTAAAGGATGAAGAAAGTAAAGTAGTTGGTAGAACTGTCTGGGTGTGTTTTATGGTTATTGTGCAGCAGACCTAAGTAGCCTTGCATCTCAAGGGCTCTGTATATAACCCACATACAAAAAACAACAACCAACCATATCCCCCTAAACATCAGGCTGTTCCTTTATTTCTTTAAAAGATACAACTATGCCATTTTCCAGCTTTCTGGTGTTAACCTTCTCTATTATTCTACAGAGTGCCAGAACAGTGTTTTTTCTTTGAGCGATTGGCATCCATTTCTATCGGAGGGGCATAATACAATGTGATTATGCACAGCTGCAATACAAATGGTTTGAAGCTTCAACAATTTTGAAAGGCTTTGCACACACAAAAATAAAAAATCTGGAATGTTACCATGGTTTTAATTTCTGTTCACGTTGATTGATGGGTCCCAGTTGTACTATCAGTCTCAAAAACCGTCCATTAACTCTTCTTCCAGATGCAACCTGGCCTCCTTGCTCACCATTGCATTGCATGGGAAACTGGAGTACTACACCAGCATCATGAAGGACCTCTTGGTGGATCTCATTGACGCGTCTGCCTCTAAAAACCCAAAGCTTATGCTGAGGAGGACAGAATCTGTAGTTGAGAAGATGCTGACCAACTGGATGTCCATCTGCATGTACAGCTTTCTTAGAGTAAGTAGGAGAGACCACTTAGCTTTTGGGGAGGCTGCGACCTGGTGTGGCTGTGGGAAACTGGGCGGGGCACCTTTGATAGTTCATTGTCTCCTACTCAGAGCATTTAGATCCCCCCCCTCTCTTTTTAGGTAATGGTGGCCCAGGAGAGAGATTAAGATACAGTTTTATCTCACTTTATCAGCAACACTTCAATGCAGAATAGGTTAATGGACAGTGAGTTGTCCCAGGCCATCAAGTAAACTTCACAGCTGAACAGAGATTTTCAGATATCTAAAAGTATATAGAACGGCTGTCATTTAAGCAGTTGTTGTGAGGTCCCAAAACAGTAATGTGTGTGATCTCTGAAAAGTTAAGATTCTAAAAAACTTAATCCCCATTGTTGAAACAGTTGATACTTTTTCCATTTAGCCTACCATAATAATGTTCTGGCAAAATAACATACTAAGGTGATAGCTAGCATAGAGGGAAGTTGTCTATGTCATCGTATTTTCAGCATTTTCCACTTCTTTATCCCCCAAGTTTTTCTAGGGAAGAATTATTCCCATTGATGCTGATGTGGAATTTCTGTTCGAATGTCAAATGTTAGCCTCTCAGATTTTGTTTCAAAACAACTGCATTTTTATCATAATGTTTCAACCGCGACTGTTGATATTGGCCATATTTCTTTTCGAGGGGCTGATATTTCTATAGCCCAACATGAGAAATCCAAACATGAACACAAAGGCTGCACCTGTTTATGCAAATTTTGTAATTGGCTCAACTCAAATGCTGTCAGCATACTGTCTGCAAATGTTGCTTTTCAAGAAAGGATTGGAGGCTTGGAGTTTGCTTTCAAGAATTAGACTCAAATTTAGTTTTGGATTTTTTAAAAAAATACAATTTTATGCTTCAAAACATAATCAGTGATGACCAAAACTACTGATACTCAGCTATTTTATTAATGAGCCCCATGAATCAAGGCTTTTATTTGTTCAGCTCCCAATTTCTGGTTCCATACTTTCATCTAAGTCTTGCCTTTCCTCAGCTTCTTATGCTTATTAGCTCAAATGTCTACTGCCCATGTACACTTGCCCCTACATGTCCTCACCCACAGCTAATTTTCACTAGTCACCTTTGAGTCCCTGGTGTATGTTCATTTCTTGAATTAATGTCACATCCATTACAGAAAGAATTAAAAATTTACTCAAAGTAAAGGTAAAGGTACCCCTGACCGTAAGGTCCAGTCGTGGACGACTCTGGAGTTGCAGCGCTCATCTCACTCTATAGGCCGAGGGAGCCGGCGTTTGTCCACAGACAGCTTCCAGGTCATGTGGCCAGCATGACTAAGCCGCTTCTGGCGAACCAGAGCAGCACATGGAAACGCCGTTTACCTTCCCGCCGGAGCGGTACCTATTTGTCTACTTGCACTTTGACATGCTTTCGAACTGCTAGGTTGGCAGGAGCTGGGACCGAGCAACGGGAGCTCACCCCGTTGCAGGGATTCGAACCGCCAACCTTCTGATCGGCAAGTCCTAGGCTCTGTGGTTAATGGACCTTTTAAGTTGAGACATAAAGAATGCATATGCTGTTTGCAGTAAGCAGCAATCAGCGGCTACTAGCCACAATGGTTATGTTCCACCTCCACTGCCAGAGGCCTCTGAATGCCAGTCGCTAGGAACTGCAGGTGGGCAGAGGGCCATTGCATCCGTGTCCTGCTCCCTGATTTCTCTGCAGGCACCTGGTTGGCTACTGTGTTCTAACCAATAATGTTGAACACGCCCCCATGACATAATTTGGCTATAATTCCCTCATTAAGAGGGCTTTTTCAGTTCCGGCACCTCTCAGGTGGCCGCCATTGCCATTCTAAGAGAACGAGGGAAGCGTTCATGGTGAGTTCTGGCACCCCTTTTCTAGAAAAATAGCACTGCTTATTAAAGTTCACAATATTTAGAAGTTTTGATTGTTTTGAAAGGGATCCCAAGCGTCAACTAGTGCAGCCCCCTGCAATGCAGGAATCTCAACTAGATCACTCATTTGTATGATTTATTTATATGATTTGTATGATGTGCCATTTGACTATAGGCATTCAAAGTCTGAACTGCATCAAATATTTAAACAAAACCAGTTTGTTCATGTGCGGTCGGTGATAGACATTCAACAAGCCTGGGAAGGGAAAGAAAGTAGGAGACGTGTGTTTTTTTTAATTGCATGCTATGGTGCTAAAATCTGCTGATTTTGCATATACTTAGCCTCCTGGTTAAGAAAGTGGAGACCTCTTTTGGGACTAGAGAACTCAGCTGGAATCTGATACAACCAAACTCAGCTGCCTAATTTCTTCTGAACGTTGTGCAAGAAAACCTTGGGAGGGGGTAGAGTTTTATCTTACGGGACCTCTGAGCAGGATGGCCTTACAAAAGAAATTAGCAATGCCTGCAGTTCTCGTATGGTCTTTTATGTTCCTCTGAGCTCTCTTCTGCTGCTCTCAGATAGGCACGCATGAAGAAACAGCCACTGTTTACTATCACTCTAAGGCTTCACATCCCACCTTGCGCCTGTCTGAGTGCAGGAGAGCTATCTCAGAGGAAGAGTTTGGTCTGCACAGCCAGGGTGAAGGATGCAGCTTTCCTAGCAGGAGAGTGAAGCAAAGATTAGGACTCTTAAATGTTAATCTAAAACATGAAGCTAGCTTGTAAATAATTTGTTCCCCCCCCCCCAGCCTGCCCCCCATCTTTTAAACCTGGCATGGCCCCAGCTAAGAGAAAGATAAAAGACAGATGTTAAAAACATAAATTGATTCTCCATGTGTGCTGTGATAATGCTTTAATTCTGTGGTATTTTGTGGAGCAGCCGATAACTGGCTGAATCTGGGGAAAGCCTGCCAGTAAATTAGACAATTTGGAAGGAAGCTGGTTTTGACAAGGGTGAGACAGTGCCACCTCTCCTTCTGCTGTTGTTCGTTCAGCTGAAAATCAGCTCTTGTCTACTTAGCTGTAGAACCGGAGGACAGGAAAAGGCAGCATGCCAGTGATGAAGTTCAATATTTTTAAAAATATTTTGTGTATATGCATATAAAATTGCTTAGCACTTTTCATTAGGAACGCTACTGCGTTTAGAAGCGAAGTGATAACAACGAACACATACAGTGCTTGTCCTGAAATATACAGCTGATGTTCTGGTTTTGTCTTAACTGATGAGGAAATATCTCATTGAAAAACAAAGTAAGGATAGCTACCCCTGACTTTCTGGCTTGCTGCTATGAACTGTGTGATCTAAGGAACAATCAGGATTAATTGGTGGCCTAACTGAACATAATCAGTAGATCTTGAACTCATCTCAGTCTCAGGTAGAAGTGCTTTTAATCATCCAAGTGAAGATATCATGGATTATCTCATACATAGAAAGAATTGCCTCGTCTCTTGCTAAGTACAGAAGGGCAGTCCTGCTGGATCAGACCAAAGGCCCAGGTAATCCAGCATCCTGCTCTCACACTGACCAACCAGATGTTTGTAGAAAACTACCGGTAGTAATAATAATAATAATAATAATAATAATAATAATATTTCTACCCCGCTCATCAGACTGGGTTTCCCCAGCCACTCTGGGCGGCTTCCAACAGAAGGTTAAAAATACATTATATTAAAATACATTAAAGCAGGACATGACTGCAGCAGCACTCTCCCACTAGTGATTCCCTGCAGCTGGTATTCAGAGACATACCACTCCTCATTGCTCCTCTCTGGAAGCTGTAAGTCTAAACCTGAGCATCATAAATGAGCACCCCAGTGAAGACCACATCCTTTAATCAAGTGAGCACAAAATAAGAGACTGGTAAGGGACCACCTGATTTCATGATTTCCTTGTGAGACACTTGGAAGTAGTGAGAGACTTTTGACTGCTTTGGAGCACCTCTGAAGTCCAGCACATCTGGAAAACTCAAGCCCAACCCAGGAGTAGGATCACTCAATTGCATAGATGATTGGGGGTGCTCTGATGCAATGAGGTTTCTCACTGCTTTCAAATGTCCCTGGAATCCTGTCCAATGTCAGAAACATGGTCTCTCCTGTCCACTAAATTGGAGGAAGGGCAGAATTGATTGTGGCAAGCACAAAATTTAGCTTACTTATCTAGACTAGCTTAAAAAAAATCTTTATGTGACAGAAGATAACTCTGGGACCTGTCTAGATTCCAGTCTCAGACTATAAGCTCCCACTGCAAGCCCACATTCCTTCATGGATAATGTAACCAGACAGAATGGTCACTTCTCTCAGGAAACTAAGCAAGCTCTATAGGTTTGCTGATAGGTTGGTGGCCTTTAATAAAAAGAAAGACAAATTCGGTCATCCAGTTTACATCAGCTCTTCCCAAAATGCTTACAAAAACAGAGCAATCTTAATGAGAAGGCAAAGTATAGTTTCAGAAATCATATTTGTCCTACACAATTGTGGCTACACAGTATGATGATTGTTGTGTTCAGTGATCCATTTATTTGCAGTGACTTCAGAGATTTTTTGTTAAATCTGGTGATAATTAGGACTGAGAACATTTCTGCCCACACACAAATTTCCTGATGATATCCCTGAATCCACTCAACAGTTTCCTAGAATCACAGAAAACAAATGATAGATGGCTGCACATTTTGAAATGGTTGGCCATTTCTGTATGCACGCTTGCAGGACCAAAAATTAGAGAACATGTTCTTGTTGCGTTTAATTTCTTCAGGTGTGTGTGCCTCCAAGGTAAATGTAAATGTAGCAAAAGCCCATAAGTTTATTATTCATAACATTGAATGTTATGCTGCACCAGTGTCTCATTAATACAGTTGCCATCACAATAGAGTAATTGCACTTCTTCAGAAGTGCCTGTGATGTGTTTTCCTCCTGAAAACATGAGAATATCAGAGAATGGGAAAATAACAAAGAGTATTGTGGCAATTGTAAAAGAAAAAGCAGTTTTGGTGATACAATCACCATTTTGCTCTTACATAATTAGGGTGCAGTCCTAACCACTGGCAGGCAACAGTGGGTGGTAGAGCCACTACTGCTTCTGAAGCCCCCCTGCTTTTCTTGGCTAGGGCAGCAGAGTCTACATGTTTGCTGTACCACCTTCAGACCAAGCAAACAGGCCAAGTTTAGGCCCCTTTGCCACAACCTGCCAGGAGCTGGACAAGCTTAGGATCCAGTGACAACTGAGTCGGCTCAGCTCTACCCCTCTCTCTGTCCCGAGATGCACCATTTCAATAATTTATGCTGCCAACCTTTTGGCATGTACGGTATACTGCTGGTGGTTGCTCCCTCCCACTCATGTTTTCTTTGGACACAGTGGGGAACTTCTGCAGCAACAGAGCCTCATCCAAACCCAGTCCAGTGCAGTGGAACCAAGGTTTGAACTGTATAATAATCACTGCTCATTCTTTTTGCATTTCATGATCTTCTGACTTCACTCCTCTCCCCAAAAAAATCATGTGTGTTATCCATAGCTGTCAACCCTCCCTTTTTTTGGTGGGAAACTCCCTTATTCCAATGCCGTTTCCCGCTGCTATCCCGGATTGTTGATATCCCTTAAATTTCCCGGATTTCAAAGGAAGCAGTTCCTCTCCCTCCCTGCCGGCCAGGGAGGCTCCTCAGCTGCGTTGCTCGGCTGCCAATAAGGAGTCTGAGACCGACTGGGGGCGGAGCTTGCATGCCTTGTGCAGCCAGACCCTCACGCCCAACCAGACAGACAGCCTGCCTGCCGTCTATGCGCTCGCTCTTTTGCTCACCCGTTCGCGCGCAGCCTCTGGAGCGCAGGGTGGCGAGGCTACTTGGTGCCATTGCACCGCCCTTGCGTTATCCCTTATTTTCAAATCCGAAAGTTTGGGAAAATCCCTTATTTTCAAATCCGAAAGTTGACAGCTATGTTGTTATCTGCCTGTCAGTTTAGGATTACACTTCATAATGTTAGATGAAGTGGACTCTGGTCCACAAAAGTTTATACCGTAATATATGTGTTAGTCTCGAATGTGCCACTAGAGTCTTGTCTACTTCAACAGACTAACTTCAACTCAGATTAGCAATGGAATGTCAGCCCAGGTCGGATCAACCAAAAGAAAATGGAAGTCACAGTTGATTTCTAGCTGCAAAGGTTTTGGAAAAGTAAAGCAAGCCTACTGTATTCAGGGATATTACACCCAGATCCACCAACAAGAAATTAGACCCACAATCTGCAATTTAAATTATCTGCTATAAGTCAAGCATTTCCATTATGCACCACATTTTTGTGAACCAAGCCCAGTCTTACAGGCAGCTTTTGGTAAAGAAATTTACTAGCCCTCCTGTAGCACTGGGCCGTGAGACATATGTGACGATGGGTCTGTTTTTAGTTCTTGAATTATCCCCATTAATCACAACATCTATTTGAAACAGCTGCTGCAAAAGGTCCTTAACAATTGTGCAGTGGAAAAATTCCAGCTGCTTGTATTTTCCCTCGTAAGTTAGCATTACATGATTTAAACATTTGTTTTATATTAATTCTGTGCCAAACAATCCATCCATTTGTATCGCAGAAATGGAGGGTTGAAGAGCAAACCTTCTAAAAATGGAAACATTCAAAAATAGTCAAATAGCCATCCGTGGCCTAAGCAAAGGGCAACTCCAGTGATGAGCCTGACTAGTTGGTTCAGTTTGTAAATATAGCCCTATTGTGAAAATTAAAAGGCTCAGATTTTAGGTGCTTTCACAAATGTGTTTACAAAGAACTGCCTGGTGTAATTAGGCTATTTTCATTGCACTTGGACTCACTCAGCCAAACTTGACTAGACTCAGCCCCTTATTGTTTTGGTTACTCTGCAACACAAGTCGGCTAGACTCAGACCTCCTTCAAATGGGCACCCAAGGATGTGGCGTCCACTTCACAGTGGTGCAGTTCCATGCTGCTGGGGCATATGTGTGAATACTGTGGCCACAGCATGGCCACCAGGTGTGCTAAGACTGTTGACAACAGCAAACCATGGTTTAAGGCTAGCTAGCAATTTTGCCTCATTGGGGGGAATCAAACAACTTTAATTGTAACTGTTTGTTTCCCCCATGCCAAGGGAAGAACGAAGAGGGAATGACCAGGTTGCATGCACCATTACGTTACTCATTCACAGTAAAACTTTGATAAGCCTGCAACCCTGGTTTATCATGACCAGGCACCCCCAAACTCGGCCCTCCAGATGTTATGGGACTACAACTCCCATCAACCCTAACTAACAGGACCAGTGGTCAGGGATGATGGGAATTGTAGTCCCAAAACATCTGGAGGCCCAAGTTTGGGGGTGCCTCATCATGACATACAAATGCAGCTAATTGTATACAGAGTGACTCGCGTAGCTTAATCCTTAGGGAACACCTTCATACAATTTATTTTGCTTCAGGGTCCTCCCCCCCACCACCCAGTTCGCACGTGTCTCGTTCTTGTGAACATATTCACATTGTGGTCAAGGTCTGAGAGTTCAGACATTTAGGGGAAAGAAAAACAAAGAGTTTCAAAAGCACAAGTCTGAAAAGAATTCTGCAGAAACACATTGCTTCAATTCAGACAGGAATTAAAGTTAAAGAAACTTTCATGGTTAAGGAAGGTGATAGTTTGGTGTGATGTCTGAAGTGATAAATCATGGTTTGCAATCAGCCAGCAAAGCTTTGTCTGAAATTATGTTTAAAAGTATATTTGCAAGGCATGCTTTTGCTGAATTAATCTGAAACCATAGTCAAGACTATTACTCTTATAGAAAATGAAAAACACAAAAGGGAAAGGAAAGCAACCAAGCATCTCTAAATAGTGGTTGATTTGGAATCGTAAGGAATGGTTCGGGTTTTAAACCATGGTTTGGCAGGATGTCTGAAGTGTACCAGTAAAAATAAGATGTGACTTCCAGAAAGTTATTGTATGTTTCAGGAGAAGGTACCTCAATAAAAACCTAGATTTGCCATAACAGACTTAGAATTTTATTAACTTATAAGTGAGAAAGCCCAGAAGGCTTTTGCCTTTTGTCATACAATGAGAGCCAAACAAGCTGTGATGTTTATTGCATGATTGCAATTAACGTGTCTGGTTTTTAAATTTTTAATAGCAGCTGCAGGGGATCAGAATTAGGACCAAGAAGGTGGGTGGACACTTTTCCATATGCTGCAGTCCCAATAACACCCTCCCCAACTGCTATTGGAAGCTGTCAATGTTAGCGTCTCTCCTGGGGTTGAATTACAGCTTCAGGTGGGAGCACTTTCAGTGGGACTCCAACATGGGGGTGGGAGAGAGTTTACTCTGCTTCCCTGCATGCTGTGTACCCAATTCTCATCCCACCTGCTTCCACTGTACAGTCACTATTGATGGTTTAAAACTAGGTATGTTCATTGCAGTCATATAGGTAACATTGTTCTAGTTTGGCACTAAGAGAAGCACTTTGGAGTTCTTTGGAGATAAGTTCAGAAACCATAGGGGGAAGAATCAACTGAGTCCTCTTTGGAGTCTAACTAAATGCTAATATACGAGCCCATCACAAATGACATTCCAGCACTTCTTTATCTTCTCTTGATAGGACAAGATAGGCGATTCTTTGCAAAGATTAAGGTTGCGTAATGCAGAATAGTCAATGTTTTTTAAACAATTGTACTCATAATCAGGGTAGGGTTTTTTTTTCATCTTTTCAGTGTATGATGAGAGACGAGGTAGGAATACTAACTTAGTGGTTGTAAGTATGGAGCCTTGGAGGGTGTTCCCAGGGGTTCTTCTGGACAAATGAACACAGAGTGCAAGAGTTTGTCATTTCACCTTGAAAATGTTGTTATTATTTATTAAAAAAAATGCATATACCACTACATCATAAACAATATCAATGAAGTTCACAACAGTATATATGTATAATAATAAAAAACACATTCACACACTTGAAGTTAGAGAGCATCAGCTATTATGAAAAAATGTATTTTTAATTACCTCCATAAGCCAGGCAGAATGGAATAGTTTTCAGCAGGCATTTAAAGGTTGAAACAGAAAGCACCTCCTGAATCTCTGTTGGCAGAGTATTCCACAGGACTGGGCCAATGACACTAAAAACTCTTATGTCATGCTGATGTCAGAAGAGCCTTGCTAACCCTAAGGTGCCCTGGACCTACGTCGTTCAGAGCTTTCAAAATTAATAACTGGAACCTGGCTCAGATAGGCAGCTAATGCAGATATTCTAGCAATGGTGCCACATGTTGTCAGCTAGGTGTCCCCATCAGCAGTCAGGCCACTGCATTCTGCACCAGATGGAGCTTCCAAACCAGGCCCAAGGGCAGCCCTACACAAAGTGGATTGCAGAAATCCAGCTTCAAGGTTACCAATGCATGGACAGCCCTGTCCAGGAATGGCCATACCTGGCAAACCAGGCAAAGCTGGTAAAAGGCACCCCTAGCCACAGAGGAGAAACAGGGGGCAAGGATTCAGCTATGATTCTGTGGCCCAATAGCTAGCCAAATAACTAGAATGTGAAGCCAAGATAGTGGGCTTGAGACACTGGAGTTTGCTATTATGTGCCCATTGCTAGCCTCCATAAAGCAATGTTTTTAATGTAAGTAATGACTTTGAATTGCGGTAGTTGGAATAGTTTTATTTGTGCCCTCAGGCATTTTAACTGTCTATAATATGTTCCCAAGAGACATCTCTAACATTGTTTCAGTCTCATTAGAAGAGTAGCTTGTAAATTTAACCCAAGAGTTCATTCTTCCCCTCCCAGTTGTTGTTTAAATCCAGCATATAGAAACAGAACTTCATACAACCTATATGGAACAGTTCAAAGGATGCCAACTTTGGGTTTCATTAATACAAAGTGATTTTACCGCCCAGGGTTACTTGTAAAAGCCCATAACATTGCAGTTACAAATCACCAAACGTTTCATTTGAAAGCAAATATAATAGGGAAGAAAATGTGCTCTGTAAATGTATTCAGAACATCCCTTTCCCCCACGAATAAGCACATTTACATCCCACCCCCACAACAAAAAGCCTAGTCTGAGGATGGTTTTGACTTCTTCCCAAACCAGTTTCCCAGCAATAAATCTGAAATAAATTCCAAGTTATCCACTTCATCTATAGTCCCTCGCTGTCCACTTCCTTTCCCATCTTTGAAATATACTGACTTTCTGTTTCTGCAGATTTTCACAACAACCCATGATTTCTGGGATTAAGAAACACAAAGAACTAGCATGTCAGAGGCTGGGACTTAAATAGTTTATTTCTTGTGTGATAATTCTTGTTGTAAAGTCTACAGCATGAATAGTGTAGCTGCAGCTGAAATGCCTGCTTAACTGCTTCTTGCTGTGGCACTCTCAGACGTAGCGGGGGAGAAGTGTTCGCATGCTCTGCTTAATCATATGCGATACATGTTATGCCAAGGCAGTAAATATCAGCTCTGTCACTGTGGCCTTCTCGCAAAACACTTTTACTGGCTTTGGAAGCAGGTTTATGATTCAGGTGCAATTTGTCTCTGGCTGAGACTCTGACGCATTTTGTGGTGGAGACTCAGCTACATGCCTTACAAGGCGGTGGGGGTAGGGGGTGAATCTGATTTTAATACAAAACCACCCTATGTTCCTCTCTAGCATTTCGCAGTAAGGTCAGCCTTTTCAACAACTCCCTTACAAGGTACACACTCTTCCCGCTCAGAGACTAAAGCATGGCTACAATCTTTAATGCATTAGCTAGAAGAAGAGGAGTTTGGATTTGATATCCCGCTTTATCACTACCCGAAGGAGTCTCAAAGCGGCTAACATTCTCCTTTCCCTTCCTTCCCCACAACAAACACTCTGTGAGGTGAGTGGGACTGAGAGACTTCAGAGAAGTGTGACTAGCCCAAGGTCACCCAGCAGCTGCATGTGGAGGAGCGGAGACGCGAACCCGGTTCACCAGATTACGAGTCTACCGCTCTTAACCACTACACCACACTGGCTCTAGGAAATTAGCATCCTTGAGCACAATAGGATTGAGCTCCAAGTAAAAATGCATAGGATTGTGCTATAAAAATCTGAAGCAGAGGACAATCTGTAGCACTCTCAGTATTGTCTGCTTTCATTTAAGCTTGCTTGCAAGAACATATGTGAATACAAAAAAAAAAAATACATCTGATTTTATTCTGTAACAATGGCCTTCATCATTCTTGGGTCCAAGACCCTTGATATCTTTTTTCTCCCTCCCTACTTTGAATAAGTGTCACTATTTCCCCACTTGTAACTCAATGAGCCCTAAACCACAGTCTGTTCTCCAGTTTTTGTGAGACTTGACTCGACAAAGCACCTTAATTAAGCATGTACCGGTATATAGCATTAAGCACATCCTAAAGTACATCACCATTCAGAATCAATGCTTTGATAGCTCTATCGTTTGGGGCTATAGTTTCTCCTCTTCATGCAACTGCTGTGTGACTCATGCAGAAAAATCGAGGGTGTAAAATTCAAACATTGCAAACTGTTGACCACAACAGGCCCAGTTAGATGTGGGTATCTGGCAGAGTGTTGACAAAACCTTCAAATAAGAAGCTAGTATGATTATTGTTTTAGCATAAGAATGCTGCTTGTTGCAAATTAAATCCTGGCACTTACACAACAGATGGCATGTACCCATCTTCAGCCGTATAGTAGCATCCCAAGTGTAGCAACACCAAAGCTGGCATTAAACTAGCTGCTGTAGTGATGAGAAAGCATTAATAGCGTTAGCATCAATCAAGCAGAGGAATCGGAATGAACAGACGCTGGCCACTTGGATTCCTGAAACATTTTTGCAGTAATTGTACTTCTCTTGCCCTTAGCAATTAAGAAATTCGGAAGAAGTGTGCATGTGCATGAATGCATGAGGGGAAGAGTGAAATTGAATTACAAAAATGGTAAATTAATATAAACGTTTTAGTTGGAGGAAAAAATATGAATATTAAAAAGGCTGACATATAAAGGATTTCTGAATTAAAATACATTGGGGTTAGCTTACAGTTATTTGACAGTGAAACTGGATGGATTCAATCTGGAAAATTGCCTTTGAAATCTCTGAAAAACTGTACTGAGAACGTGAATAAAATTACTGTTATCCAATTTCAGTGGTATCAGTATTGAAGTACTGCCAAGTAAAATAAGCATGGCGTTAATGTCTGGATAGGATCCAGATTGTACAATTGATAATATTACCTATCCTCCCAATATAGAGACATATAAATGTCATGTTCTGGTTTCACAAGAGACTAAGCAAGGATCCCATCTATTTGTGGGGCTTTACAATAGGATAATTTCATTTTGACTCTTTAAAATTCCTCCTGTAATTTCATTGTATTATTGCTTCCAACTCTGCTTCCTGCTCTAGTTTCTATGATAATATTGCTTGATTGTATAGAATGATGAGCATCTCTTTTTGGTTGCTTGAAAGCTGCATTTGCTCTCCAGGATCTTAAGGGCTCCTGCAGACGACCCATTTATTCAGCATTCATCCTGATTGCTTGCGCAAAGTTAACATGGTGGTTAGACTTTGCCTCGAGTTTATTGAGCATTCATTCTGATTTGTTTATAGGGTGGCTAGATGACAATGAGCATTCATCCAAATTCACTTGCGGGTGTTGATACATCTTCCTGTTAATCATTCTTTCACCTCAAAGTTTTCTATGTGCTTCCCCATCGCTTTCCTAATTGCAAAAAGATTGGGGGGGGGGTGTTAGGTGAGATTTGTTGTACTAGGACAACAGAGGACTTTAATCCACTTTAACTGCACAAATGTAATGTTTCAGTTTGCACTTGAATTTCCTTCCCACAAAATAATGACTAGCCTGGAGGCCCCCTACAATAACTGCTTGTAATTACAGGTAGGTAGCCGTGTTGGTCTGCATATAGTCAAAACAAAATAAAAAATAAAAAAATTCCTTCCAGTAGCACCTTAGAGACCAACTAAGTTTTTTCTTGGTATGAGCTTTCGTGTGCATGCACATTTCTTGTAAATATGGCAGCAGGGAAATGGCTCTGTAAATCAGGGGTCAGCAAACTACAGTCCGCGGGCCAGATCTGGTCCAATTGCCCTCAGGATCCAGCCCGCGGACAGTCCGTGGATTGGCGATTCTGTTCATTATTTTTTTCCCATTAATTTTTTGCCCAATGGCGCCATTCCCCCCGATGCCATTCCCCCCTCCCTCTCACACACCGTGGCGCCTCCTCCCTCCCTTCTCCAGGCTTCTCCTCGGCCTTCTCCCCGCCCTGCGTAGTGGAGGAAGGGGGCTGGGCTGAGCTGGCTGAGCACCATTTTGGGCAGCACCTCTCTGGAGCGAGCCAGCCCTTTTGGGCCACTCGTCCCTCCTCCGCCGCCAGCCTCTGCCGCTCGCAAGTGCAGGCACAGGAGCAGCAGGTTGGAGAGGCGCTGCCTCTGCCAACCGCTGCTCCTGTGCCTGCCCTTGCGACGCGGTAGAGGCTGGCAGGCGGAGGAAGGAGGGACAAGCGGCCCGAAATGGCTTTCGGTCGCTCGTCCCTCTGCCACCGCCGCCAGCAGCATCATAGGTAGGCAGGGGGGGAGGGGAGGCTGGGGAGAGAGATAAGCCCTCCGCCGCATGTGTGATCCAGCCCGCCACAAGGTCTGGGGGGCGGTGAACCGGCCCCCTCCCAAAAAAGTTTGCTGACCCCTGCTGTAAATCATTGGGGGTGTTGTTGTGAGAAATTTCACTCATTGGTTCTTGGTCACCAAACCATTTCCTGTTATCTCCCCTATTAGGAAACTGTTGGGGAGCCCTTCTTCCTCCTGCTCTGTGCAATCAAGCAACAGATCAATAAAGGCTCCATAGATGCCATCACTGGAAAAGCCAGGTATACTCTCAACGAAGAATGGCTATTGAGAGAGAATATTGAAGCAAAGCCAAGGGTAAGAGATTCCTGCTCTTCAGTGAAAAGGATTTGTTTGTGTCATGGCTATATTTGAAAGTTGAGTCATCCATATCAGTTTTAGGAACTGAAGCTCTTTTAATGGGGTGAGGCAGTGTGCCCTATTTCTAGACTTGATTTGGGCATTTGGGGAATGAGAACTGAGGAGAGGGGCAGTACTAAATAAAGAAAGTGTATTTTGAGTCAGTGGATGAGACCAACAAGTATATCCTGTAAATAGACCAAAATCAATGGGTACAGTAAGTCACAAGAACATTGAGGTTGACAAGAGATCCCATAGGAAGGCTTGTGCCCTAAGTACACAGGTTCCTTAGGAATTGTGCGTATCAGATAGCTTTGTTTTCAGATGTCAAAATTGTTTCGTTCTCCATGTAAAGTTACCATGTGCTAGCATATATTAGACTTGGAAAAGTACATATGGAAGTATATCTTATTTTAAAACATCTGGGTACTAAGATCTTCAAGGCAGAGAATATATCGAGGCCATTGAGAATTCCATCTGATTGGCTGACGTTCAGGACATGCTGGGAGGAAATTAACAAGCCATTATCAAAAAGGAGTGTCACATTTTTTCAGCTTCTGGCAAAGCACTGACTTCGCTGCCAGTGAAGGTTGCTGGTTGTAAAGCTGAGTCCACGGTGTGAAGGCTTTTACGCAGGGTGTTACAGAAGTCGTGCTGAAAAGTGATGCTGTAAGATGCCTCTTGTGGGACTGACTCATACAAAGAATGTAGAGTCTCGGGGAATATGTTAACTACAACCCTGACAGTAAATGCAGTAGACAGACCTTTGCAAAGTCCAAACCAAGCTCTGCTTTTGATTACAATAGCATAAATCTGAAGGAACTCTCTCAGAATCAGTGGGGTTCACTCAAGAGCTGTGCTGGTGTAAAAATGAGAACAGGTTTTTGGTTGGGTATCCTTTGTTGCCTTGCTGTAGGTTCACATTACCAACCGATTTATAATTTATGATGCAGAGCTAAGGAGGTTAGCAGCAGGGCTTTTGGCATTAACTTTCTCTTTACAGAGATAACTCCATAAGAACAACTTGGGAAAGTGCTACTGACTCTTTGTTTGCAAGTAAGTGAAACTTAAGCGAATGCACAATTCCCAGGTGATAGTAAATAAAGTCCCTGCAAAGATAACATCAGTGTTAACCAAACTGTGGGTAAACCTGGTTATCTTTAAAAAAAGAAAAAACCACATTAAACTTTCAAGTTCCATTGCTTACCATTCACAAAGCAAACTCTGATCCTAGAAATAGGCATAATTCAAACTCTGTAATGGTTCAATAAGTGACAGTGGCATCCTGTAAGCAAGGGAATGGTTCAGATACACCCTGCTTCCCTGTCTGTTGCAAACACATTATAAAAGGTTGCTATCAAATTCAGATGGGGGATAAATTCGCGTCAGCTTCCATTTAAAGGCAAACTTTCCTAATTCTTTCAAAACAAAACGCAAGCCTAAATGCACACTCTTCGAAAGCTGCACTTCTCCAAATTTTGCAATGCAGTTCTTTAGCCAAAGAATATGTTAAAAAATGCTTATACCAGGGTAAGTCAGCATAAAAATGCACATGCATACTAAATGCCAATATACAATTAGGGGAAACTCCTTTGCAAAAATGCAAACAAAAAATGTGTGTGTTAAGAAAAATTCACACTAAAATGCTTACGAATTTTCATGAACATTTTTTAAAAATTGCAAATGTGGAGAACTGAATTTAAGATTGGAAAAATGAGACAAACCAAAATTAATAGCTCTATCAAACATGGATGGCTCATTCTATGCTGTCAAAATGCTTTTGTGAAAGTACATGAATGCTCTACCATTGAATGATGGCTCCTCCCCACATGATGAAGAACTCATGATTCCTTCTTCTACAAATCTTGAATTTGGGAGCTTGTATGCTGAGTTGTCTAGTCATTATATTATGACAAAACGCTGTCAAATAGCCGCATGCTGCGCTTTGAAGTCCTGAAAGGCAGGGCTTCAAAGTGCAGCATAACCTCATGTCACTGTTCATCATTGTACAATAGGTTAACCAGCTGCCACTGTACTATACCTATTAGTTCACTGGCACTCAGTCTCCTCCTGTGACAAAGTGAGTACATGGAAGAAAATTGCAACAGTCACTTTTCCTACTCCCAACTTAAGATAGTTCCTGCTTTTCAGGGTTTGGGTTCATAGACAGGACAATTCTGGGGAAGCTTAGACTGCACTCTCTCATGGTCTCATAGTTCTTTGAATAATATGGTCAATTTCAATCTATGAGACTGTAAATCAGCACTTTTCGCTAGCTTTAATATTCATCTCTTTTTAGTACAGTGCTTATGGTGTGCCAAGATTTTTTCCCTCCACTTATAGCTCACAGGCTTTTTACGTCCTTTAACTTGTGCAAATCACCTCATACTGTAAGCAACCATCTTTCTCCACAGAATCTTAATGTGTCTTTCCAAGGCTGTGGGATGGATTCACTGAGTGTTCGGGTCATGGATACAGACACTCTCAGCCAGGTTAAAGAGAAGATACTTGAAGCCTTTTGCAAGAATATTCCATATTCCCAGTGGCCTAGAGTAGAAGATGTTGATCTTGGTAAACCTTTTTTTCCCCTGTTCAGAAATACCTGTCATTATCTTTAGGATACAAATGCTCATCATGCGCAAGCATAATGTTCAAACATGGAACACCTGTATTCCATATATTAACTGTTGTTGAACTGTGTGCCTTAGCAACATTGTGAATTGATTTAAATAATAATAATAACCTGCTACTAAGATCAAGTCCCAGGTTGAATACTTGCCTAGTAAACATCTTTTGGGAGCCCACCCTGTTCATCAGGAATGAACATTGATACAGAATGAATGTTGCCGTACTTCCGTGTTTGTTTTGTTTTGTTTACATTGCAACATTTATATACCACTTGATTGTAATAAAACCTCAAAACAGTTGCATATGAGCAGAACCTGAAAAATTCAGGACCCTTTCTGATTGATCACTTGCTCTCCCCTGGGTCTGTCTTAACATCCCTCAAACACAACATAACAATGCATTTGGAATATGGTGAAGCTCACAGGAATCGTGGCAGTTTCCCTTCCGGGTCACAAAAAAATCAGGATACAATTGTAATTGAATTACCTACTGGAGAGAAAGTGCCACAGTTGAAACCAGAACAAAATGTGTGGGAACAGAAGGTAAAATCTGCTCCCCATGAAAAGGTGTTACCTTTGTTTACATTATCTTTCTAAAGCTGTGATCCATAATTCCAAATCTGCTGAATTTACTTCCATACAAATGTATTCAAAATGAGATATTAGATAAGTGAATTTTCTCACTTTTTTTAAAAAAGCCCAGATTATTGGAGATCGGGTGTGTACTTTTACTTTATACCCATATTCCTTTATTTTCTTTACACACTGCGCATTGTACTTGAACAGGCTTTTTATTCACAGTGTGAGAGATACATGACATCAGAATGAAATGCAGTGGCCGCATTCTTACCTGCTTGGCATATCCTTGTAAGATTCCCCACAATAGGTACTTAAAAATGTCTGTGTATTTGAGTTTCATGGCACAAGTGCCCCCAAAGAGCCGCAGAGCTTGACACCGAAACACCTGTGTCCCTTGTCAAACGTGACACAAAAGGGAAACTGTCTGTGTTCTTGCTAGCACACGCTGTGTTCAGAGAGGGTTTCCACTTGTCCCATTTTCTTTATATTTAGAATGGTTTGCCACAAGCACTGACAGCTACATCCTCCGGGACCTTGATGACACTTCAGTGATGGAGGATGGCAGGAAGAAACTGAACACGCTAGCACATTATAAGGTAAGAAGTGTGAATGGCTCCGTGAACTTCCCTTCCTTTGGGCCTGCCTTTCCTCGGGGAGATGCCACAATTTGCTTTCTAAGCAGAATTAGCAAAAGCAAGCAGGAAGGTTGCCATAACTCCATAAGAGCTTCCGGGGAACAGACATCTGCCCTGGCGAGAAACTCGTTAATATTGCAACACATCGAGACTAATTAAACACTCTTCATGCGAAACAAGTTAGTGCTGGGGGGGAAGCTTCTTTTTCCCAATGGCTGCTATCCATCCTAATTAAAATCATACCATTCCTCTTTGTTGCTGAGAGTGGTGTCAGAGTTCCCATTGGTCTCTTATGGGAGCATGGGTGTTTTCCCCCCGTTCCTTTCTTCTTTTGAGGAAATAATTTCATTTGAAGTTAAAGTCGAGGACTTTAAGTGTGTATTCAAAGGACTACTACGGATGTGCTTGGTGCTTGGACTTGGGGAAGCAACATAACACCAGCAGTGTGGTATTGTGGAGCTAGGCCCTTGTCGTCTCATTATGACGCACACATGACCCAAATCATATGGATGGCTACATATGTGAACCAGTCCTGGGTCTATGATTGTTCCACTGCAGTGTTTGGAGTAATTTCCATCAAGGAACCCACATGCAGAATGTTGTCATAACAAAAAAAAACCTTCTGTGTCTTCTGCTGAAAGGATCTGTAAACTGGTTATTATACGTCTATCATCTCTTGTTAATGGGTGTTTTGTGAAAAACCCTCGCATGATTTTTATTGTTCTGATGTAATATTTTCCACAAGCAGTTCCTCTGAAGACTCAAAACGGTGCATGCAGTGTGCAATCTCATACATCTTTAATTGGAAGTCAGTCCCACTGTGTTCACTGGGACTTGCTCCCTTCATAAGTGTGTTCAGGATTGCGGGCTTCAGGATGCATCTTGATCAGGATTCCTGTCGCATTTCATTCATTTGTCCCTGCAGTAATCTTCAGATTTCCTATCAGTATGCAGACTTGCAGGCTTCTATGCGCTCACTCACATCACAATAAATTTGTTGCAGTGTTATCAGGAAAGAGGGGAAATCTTGAAATGCACAGTCCATCTGTCCACCTATTTTCTATTAGTCTATCTATTTATTTATTTTGTATTCCCCTCACTCACAGATCCCTGAAGGTGCCTCCCTAGCTATGAGTTTAACTGATAAGAAAGATACTACTTTAAGTAGAGGTAAGCTGCTACTTTTTTTTCTAATGAATTATGCCTTTTGAGGGGAAGGGGTTCCTTCATAAGTTGCAGACTAAAGCCAGGATTAGAGCGCCTTCCATATTGCTACTTAGAGACCAGACTGCATGCAACTCTCAGTCACTTGTTTCCCCTTCCCAATTGTTGGGATGTTTTGTGTTTTCTTTTACAAAATGGACCCATATGCTATCATGTTTCACATGTAGTTTGAGTCCTCAGTTGTATTTAGTATGTTTTATCAAACTAGAGCTACCATCTTTTGAAAATAATAATAATAATAATAAATTATTATTATTATTATTGTTATTATTATTGTTATTATTATTTTATTTGTACCCCACCCTTCTGACTGGGCTTCCAACAGATATAATAAAACATCAAACATTTAAAACTTCCCTCTACAGGGCTGCCTTCAGATGTCTTCCAAAAGTTGTATTGTTATTTATCTCCTTGACATCTGATGGGAGGGTGTTCCAAATGCGAAGGCTTTTGCTGTAAGGTTTACCAAGCAAAGCATTCTGAGAGCCATATCAGGCTTGATGCTAAATGTTCATTAGAAACATATTTTGTTTTTTACGAGAATACGAGAAAGAAAGAAAAACAACAAAAAAACAAAATATGTTTCTAATGAACATTTAGCATCAAGCCTGATATGACTCTCAGAATGCATATTTTGTTTTTTTAAATTATAATAGTGACAGGTGTGGGTCACCCACTCCAATTTTCACAGGGACTGCAGTACACTAGGATAATAAGTCTAGCCCCTCCCTTCCCAGCCACAATCCTGGCAAAAAATCACCCACGCTGCCGTTAGCCATAGGATAAAAGCTCCAGTTGGTGCCAACACTCTAATCGCTAGGCCAACCTAGTCCTCTTAGATTTTTGAGTGTTTGTTCATTTACTACCATTGCTCCAGCAAAACAGAAAGTTGAAGGCAGGGCTATGAGATTTTGTACCTCAAAACTCACAGGTGTGGGGAAAACCCAATAGAAACATCACTCCTGTGCAGACTCCATTTGCATAGCTGCTGTGATGATGTAATGATAGTATCTCATATGATCTCCCTTCCCAACATCTATTCACATTGTTCCAGGTGTGTTTTCTCCAGGGAGGGTAGAAGCTAAGGGAAGCAGTGCTTTTCCTATTTTGACTCTGAGAGTAAGAGGAATTCTCTGCCGTAAAAACGGTTGGAAATGGACCATACAATTTCACCAATGTTGCCATTGCCAGATTTTTAAATCTGAAAGTTTACCAAACCTTCTGGACCCTTCCTCCCAGAAACAATTTTGGATTCCTGAGCCCCATGTTCCATTTTAGAAGTCCATTCTAGTGCTGTTGCATCTGTGTCAGAATTCAACAGCATTTCCTCCCAATCCTCCCTTTGAAAGCTCATGCTGCAGTAAGCCCATTAGTCTCTAAGGAGTAACAGTGCTCTTTGAGTATTTTCACATGTGAGGCTTACAGTGGTCCTTGCTTCAGTTGGATTTGTGATACAAATCCTGCACTGGTTACTCACATTACAAATGTACCCCACTTTCTGTTCTGCATTAATGTTTAAAGATATATATGAAGAGAAATTGGTGGGGGGGCACAAATTAAGCCTCACTTGTGAAGTTGTTCTTTGTTTTTTCCAGTTCAAGGTGAAAGCAATTTAATGATACTATGAAAAATTTCTACAGCTTAAAAGTAATCAACCCATCATGATATTACTTTGTTATAACTGGGACTTAGCAAGATTCACATCCCTATCTCAATCACAGTGATTAAGCTACAGTAATTTATGTTGTTGAATAATACCATTCATCTGAAAGCCTTCAACGTCCACCACAGAACTGAGTTGGATTGATGGCTAGACAAAGAGACAGAAAAGCAGAGAGCGGAGACACTTAGTGCCCTGTTCCCTGCAGTGCATGACATTCTCTGAATGGCAGCCAGCAATTGGAGAGAGAAAAATGGGTGTCCAAACAGCAGCAAGCAGTATTTTGGCAAAGCTGGCGGGGGTGGGGACGCACCGAGGCCTGGAGCTGTCCATAAATATAATATAGCTTTGGTCATCATCAGACTGGATGTTATGAGGTCATCCTCTTCACTGTTGCTAAATAGGCTTGTTTGTTGACCTTTGTCCTTGAATGGCTGTCATCTTCTACTGCAAGACATCAGCTGCCAATCTCCGCCCACTCCAGACACCTGGCAGAATGGCTTTTAGCTGGGTAAGTGGCCGACCAGTAGGCAGATCAAGTTTTCAGCAGTCACAATGGCCACTTTCAGAGCGAAGCTGACAAATAAAACGATGATGAAAAGAATTGAAGGTCACCGAGGAAGAGGAAAACACTACTTATTCTGCGCTATTTTGCTTTTCACTGGAAAATGAGGTCTTATAAAAGAGGGAAAGAGTCTGGAGAGGAGAGGGAAGTAGTACCTACAGTGCAACCCCACACATACCTACTCAAAACTCCAGCCCTATTGAGTTCAGTGGGACTTAATTCACAGATAACGCTTAAAGACTGCAGCCTTCAGTTACAGCAGCCTCCTCTTGTAGCAAATACAGTGGTGCCGATTCACTGTAGAGATTTCAGTTCATCCAGGTCTAATTCTCTACCACTCTATTCAAGGAACTGGCATGTGTTCCATGATGAGGGCAACAAAGGCCAAATAATGCCAAACATGGATGTAGCCTAGCAATTGGAGAGTAGGACTAGAAGCCAGTATCTTCTGTATTTCCTTCTCGGTTCAGCCACTGCGTCAAGTTCTCCAGTTATAAAACATGGATTTTACTACCAGATACTCATGTAAATGTCATCTGGGTCAGTTAATGTTTTGTTGGGGGATGTTACTTAAGTTCTGAGCACAGTTAAGTATATCATGTGTTATTACCGCTGATTATCCTCAGCAGCAGAAACATTCCTTCTAAGGGGGAAAAAACATGCTGTGGAAAGTAGCAAGCTAAGCCATTTTCTTTCATTTTCTCCAAAAAATATTTCTTTTCTTTTTTTCTTTTTCAGTGAAAGATCTGGACACTGAAAAATACTTTCATTTGGTAAGTATCCTATTCCAAAATCAGTCTGGGATAATGACTCGCCCACTGTGGGTGGGCCAAAGATTTCTTAGGGGGTCGTTTCCCCCTCTTTCCTCCGTAGGAAATGTCTGTTTGGGAATTGGACCCACACACACGAGGAAAGAGAGAGAGAGAGAGAGAGAGAGAGAGAGAGAGAGAGAGAGAGAGAGAGTGCACGCACGCACGCAAATGACATGGTACGGGTAAATCACTGTTCACACACAAATTGCAACAGCTTTATGCAAACGTGTGGAAATAATTACTTAACCGGAATGGTTTGATAGGTGGGTGGGTGGCTGGTCTGGTCCAATGAAATTTGCCAAGTGTGTTTGTTATGAAACCAACCTCCACCTTTCCTTCCCCCGCCTCGCATCAGTTTAGCAATGTACAATGAAAGGGCAGTAATGCTGCACATAGTTTATTGTCAAAGACAAATCTAGGAATGTTTTCCATATGTGCTGCATATGCCGACTGATGCATTTGTCAGCTGGCCAGCTTGTTGGCCCAGGATCAGACCCACCAAGGGGGGTGCGTTTGAGACCCTTGTGGTTCCTGCATTGTTTGTGTAATAAGATAATAATTGAACACACGTTATGTTTGGCAGAGAGAAGGGGAGAAGTCAATTTTTCATCTTAATCTCAGTCATAATCTTGCATATATTTCTAATGTATTTTACCTTTATGATGACTGCCAATTACCAGAAGGGAAAGGGAACATTGTGTCTGGTGATGTTTCAGACAGCTGAATTCATTGCAAACTGAATCTATGGCAAAATCATTCATTCATTAAGGTGGAGGGCGGTGGAAAGGAATCAAGCAGCACAGCTGGCAAACAGTACTATTGGTGTTTTGTGTGTGTGTGTGTGTGTGTGTGTGTTTTGTTCCAGTACTCATAATATGAATTGTCTGGTTTATAGCATGGGCTAACAGTTTTTTCTTCTTCTAACACAAATGCTTTATTAGCAGCATTTATTTCAAAACATTCATTTTAACCATGTATGACCCTGTCTTTTTGCAATTGTTCAGGTCCTTCCCACAGATGACCTGAATGAGAGTAAGAAATCTCATCGACAGAGTCACAGAAAAAAAGTCCTCCCTGAAATCTACCTGACCAGATTGCTGTCCACAAAGGTAGGATGCATTATGGCTGTGCTGAGTGTGAAGAATGGTGGCTGTCACTGGTGTGAATCAGCACAAATTAAACTCTTGAAGAAGCATCCTGTCTCTGGCTTTTGATGACCAATACCCAGAATGGCTAAATTCATTCATCAAAAATGGACAGAATGCTTATAGTGGGATCCTGGGCATGAGTATTAAAATAAATAAATAAATGGGAGGTTAACTCCCAGCTAATATGCATAGGACTGCAGCCTTAGACAATGGAGCCTACTTCAGAATAAAAAAGTTTAGGATTGTACAGCTAGTTTATAAACTCAGATCAGCAGGCCTTAAAGATCCTTTACTTAGAATGCTTTATTAATGGGGAAAGGATTTTGGTTCTTTCCTTGCAGGGCCCTCAAAGTGGAACCACACAGAATATGCCAATGCTGCTTAGTTACTGGGACTGCATCTGTATTTTGTACCTCATAATATTATGTTTTATTGTAACTGCTTTGAGGGCCTGGGCAAAAAGGGAAATCCCAACAGCCAGTTGGTTTAGGTGAATGCAGTTCAGGAGTGTGCCAGGGAGTGGCTTGAATTGGAGAAAATGATGCTTAACCCTTCCTTGCTGCTTTCCCTTCCTTGCTGCTTTCCCTCTAAAATTCACACTCTCTCAGCCACCTTTCCATCATGGGTTTCAAGATACTAATTTGTGAAGTTTGTTATTTTTAAAAAAAACAACCCAAAAGAGTGGCTTATAATTTTTGAATAAATAAAAATAAATGTGATTGTGAAAATCAGCAGTTGAGGGAAGGGTAGGGCACCCACCCCTCTCCGCTTCACACCCCTCTCTGCTTCAAATCAGCTCCTTGAAAAGTGTGTTTGTTGATTAGAAGTGAGGATTACATGGAATCATGGAATTGTAGAGTTGGAAGGGATCATGATGCATGTCATAGTAGTGTGTGTAACACATAGTTAGGTCCTCCACACATACTTACAAATGACTTAACATAAGGATATATGGATTGGGCAGGCAGGTTAGTAGAAAAAAAAAGGTATGTGGATACTTGCAAGGCTGGACTAAAACATGGCAGAAAAGCTTAATTTGCTGTTTCTTACTAACTTACATTATTCACAATGTAGTTCTCATAATACCGGTGACGCAAGTGGCGCTTTCAAGCACTCTCATGTCATTAATTCTGCTTCTTGTTTTGTTGCTTAAATGGGACCTGAACACTATGGGAGATATGACGGTAGTTCTTAAAGTCCGCAAGGATTTCACATGTTGGGGTGTCAGATAAAGTGCTAAACCACAACAGAGTCTGAGGCAGCCTAGGAGGGCCTGATGCAGCAGTGGGGAACAGTCCAGTTTGCATTGAGAAACTCCACTTACAACATCAGACCATTGCTCTTAACAGACTTGGACACAGAGCTTGGCTTTAAGCCAGCCTGTAATTCCAGTGCTTTGTGATTCATAATTGGAGGAGAGATCATAAGAGTTGCCAGGGGTCTGTAGCTTTTCCCACTGTTTACCACACAGAACAATCACAGATGTGCTCTTGGATTCCAGCAACAGAGGAGGAGATTCTCTGTGCCAAGAGAGATTAAATGCAAACTAAAGCTAATTATATCACAGTGCACAGAATTAACCCGTCCTCCATTCCAGGCTCTTATTTTTGCCTCATTCTTCAATCGTTCTATAGCAAGATTTCTTCAATTCAGTTTTTAAAAGAAATAGTCATATCTCATCAACATCTTTGCCACCACAGTTGCCGCTTTCTTAAACCAACTTGAATATTCTTATTTTTGAGGGCACACTGCAAAAATTCCTGGATGACTTATTCAAAGCCATTCTGAGTTTCCGAGATGACAAACCTCCTCTGGCTATCAAGTATTTCTTTGATTTCCTGGAAGAGCAAGCAGAAAAGAGAGGGATCTCTGACCCAGACACATTGCACATTTGGAAAACAAACAGGTTGGGAAAAGAATTTTCAATCCTTTTGCCTTGAATGAACACATACTTCTAAAAAAACCTTGTATTTCAAAATAACCATGGCTTATATTATTTATCACTAGAATTATTAATAAGAATATGCAGTGAGGGCTGGAATACTTAAGTGTCCAGACCCAGAAAGATTGAGGAGGAGAGGGCATGGAGTAAATCATAACTAAGGGGGCAACAGACACCATCATTTTATGTGTGCAACATCTGAGGTGCAAGACAGGCTGATCGGAATAAATAAACAAAAGGGGAGAACTTCCTGTAATTATAAGTATGCTTATGGTTGAGCACATCTCGCTGATTTCCATTGTAGTTTCTCAGGAGACAGCATATACAGAAAAGGAAATGGCGGGAAATGGCAAGGGAACAGAAAATAGCTTCAGGTCTGCTCAGCAGTGGAACGTATATCCTCCTCAGAGAATATTAAAGAGATGCCTTTCAAGTTGTCACAGGGGAAACAACCATTCCAGCTCAAAAATAAATCAAAATTGAGTGTCAGCAAGTTTTCATATAAATATAGGCTACCACAAATATTTGTGCAAATGCAGAGAGTTCTACAGATTCACTGTATTTGAGGACAACTGTAAACAGACTTGTCAGAGCTGAAGAACAGGCTCTATTGGTTTATAGGTAACATAACCCATTTGGCAGTGATCAATAGGGTTCTCTCCCACTCCCCAATTAGTTATACAGTATCTCTCCTAAATAAGTAGGTACTCATAGCAAAGCTCTTCAGGGGCAGATACACCCATGTTTTTTGACAACCATGTCAGCAGTTTGTGCTGAAAAGCCAAGAGATTAATGACCCATAGCACCCTATATGCGTGAAGGGAGGAGTATTAACTGAATCTTGTGCTCCTTCTCTCCATGCCACAGCAGTTTCGTTCCATGTCATTTTCGGAGCAGTAATGGAGCAACCTCTGCCAACATTGAAATAACTGTCAGCAGATAAAGAACCTGTGTTTTCATAAACACAGGAAAATTAGAATCCAGGAAGAAAGCATGACGGTCAGATGATATCATACATCAATCTAGAAACCTACTGCACTATCCGGATTCAGCAGTTTATATTTTAATACTCCCATAGACCTAAGTTGTTTCCATCACGCTGTAATGGAGAGATGAGAGAATGATAACCATTTACATCTATTTTGCAGCCTACCTCTGAGGTTTTGGGTCAACATTCTGAAGAACCCCCAGTTTGTTTTTGACATTGACAAAACGGACCACATAGATGCCTGCCTTTCTGTAATAGCCCAGGCCTTTATCGACGCCTGCTCCATCTCTGACCTGCAATTGGGCAAGGTACATTACTGCCAATAAAGGCAACTTTTTCCTTTGCTTTCGCTCATAAATATTTCCCTTCTGTTTGTCTTGCAATGCAGCTAGTGTCGGCTTAGCCAAGAGTACCAGGGGGATGAATCTGGCCATTGTGGGCAGCCGACAAAATGAGAATTATATGATGGCACTATAAGCTTTCTTCCATTTCATTGTTATTAAATGTAGCTGTGTCAGATGTGTTATCAGTACAGCAGTGCTAATGGCACAAATCACTCGTGATAAATTGTCCGGCTCATACCGCTCAAATGAATTGCCATCCAGACATTTTAAACACTTTTTGAGTGATCAGCTCCTGCAGCAGACAGGTCAGCTTTGTTACCGAAAGACCTGAGATCTGCTGTGGGGTAAAAAGCAGTGGAGCTGCATGGCCATCGGCAGCCTGGGATTTGAGACCCCACCTGGCAGAACTGGGATATTGAGCTGGTTCAGCAACTACATCTAGGGGCAGAAGCCTGCCTTAAGTTCCTGCCATTGGGGCAACTCAAAAAGAGGTTGTGGCTTAGGAGAGTAAACTTCTTGCTTTGCCTGGGATGAGAGAGCAGGTTTGGCAGCTACACAGTTTGGGAGTGTTCCTGGATAAACAGGTGGTTGTGTCCAGGAGTTCCTTTTGCTCATCTTTGGTTTGCTAACTATAGCCTATTCTGTAGAAGGGTGTTCTTGCCACAGTTACACATGCATATGTCTCTTCAAGACTAAGCTACTATATTGCCCTTGAAGAGTGTCCGGAAGCTTCCATTGGTGCAAAATGCAAAAGTGTTGCTGACAGGAGCCCAGTCTTTTGACCATAGAGCAATGATATCCTATTTGCTTCCTGGCCCAAGCTGAGGGTGCTGCCTTGTGCAGTATGGGACCAGAATATCTGAAAGATCACCTGAACCTACCAGCACAGTACGGTCATCTGAAGACGTTGTAACACATGGAGGTAACGGGGACTTTTCCATGGCAACTCTTAGATTTATGGTACCCAGAAATCCCAGCATTGTGTGCCAGTTTGTGCATTGGAAGTGGCAGACCTTGTTTAAGTGTGATATTTCTGGTATTCCAAGGTCATCTCAACATTTTGTAGTTTGAACAGGCAACACTAAAAGTAGGGTTTCAGGTTCAAGTGTTGGCTTGAAATTATTTCCACTCCGTTGAAATAAAAAGCATTACAGTTTGATGCAGCAAATTGTCTTTTTTTGTGCCAAATTCCTTACAGAGGTTGTGACAAAAATGAACCTCTCTTTGTTAGGATGATTAATACTTTGTGCTAAAGACACTTTCACAGTCATGGCACCCTTTTGGAAATCTCCTGTTTGCCTCCTACCGGCTTAAATTCTTTCACAAAGATAAGTCAGTGGCAGGGAAAGGAAGATTCCCCCAAGGTGAGAGACTGGGAAAAGAACGGGAAGCTCCCAGGTGAGAGCTGGGAGGGTCCACCACTCTGTGTGACAAGGCCTAAGAGCTGCCTTTGAGAGAGGACTCTGTATTTTCTTTTTGTTTTTATTTAGCTTAGTTATATATATATATATATATATATATATATATATATATATATATATATATATATAAATAAAATCTTAGGCGGGGGGAGATCAGACAGAAGCAGTAATTTGGGAATCAATATATATCATACCAATGCTAAATCTCTTGGAAATAAGGGGTGGGGAAAATATATGTACTCCACTCTCTCCTTGTTTCTTGTCTAAGTAGGTAGATGTTATGTACCGTATTCTAATGGAGTCCAGGAAGCTTCCTAACCACAGGAAGCCTGATGCTGATTTATGGGATGCATCTCTGAGTTTTACAACCATTAATTATAACAAACGCCTGTTTGGCATTGTTCCACATTTTAGCCAGAATAGAACCAAATGGGACCATTTTGTATGTGTACTTCCTTTATATGCTAAGCAGTGGACTTTCATCCTCTCATTTTTTAATACATCATCATCTCTTTTTTGTTAGTTACACTGTTTTGTCCTTGAGTAGTCGAGAGAGTGTCCCCATTTTCCTAGAGAGACTGCCTGACCAATTGGCTCATGTTTTAAAAGGAGCTTAGTGTCCAGTTAAGCAGATGGATAGCTCGCAGAATCCAGGCTGGAATAGACTCAAAAGTCTCTAGGCTCTTTTAGAGATTCTCCCTATATATTCTTCTCAGGCCTTGTGACTGTAATAATAAATTATCGTTCTGCTGGTGGTGGAGCTGGTTTAGACCACCATTTATTCATCAGAGATTCTTACATGGTTATGAAGGAAACCGTCAGCAATAGGAACCATGCAGCAAGAAACACCTCTTTGTGTATGTGCCATGTTTAGCTGTGGATATCTGCAAAACAGGTTATAGTGTGAAAGTTTGAGGCTAAAATATGGTAAGGCAGTAATGATATAGATATTCTGATTTAGCTCACTTGTCCTGTTCCAGGAGGGGAGAGTTGCAAGCTGTGCAGTCAGGACACAAAACTGTATCATGGGAACTCATAAGGCCATATACTACTTGGCACAGGTTTTATCCTGCTAGAACTGGCTAACATATAATTTTTGTTAGGAGCAAGCTTCAATCTCTAAAGCAGAAATGGTGTGTGTGTGTGTGTGTGTGTGTGTGTGTGTGTGTGTGTGTGTGTGTGTGATATTGTCCTCTTTATGACTGCTGAGTTTGGTGTTGACGTTTGAAACTTTCTAGCATAAATAAATTTTATTAGGGAATGTTGTAAATCACATACGTCTCAATGCTGGCACGTCTGCAGTGAATGCGCAGCAGAACTGCGGTGCAGAGAGGGCCCATGCGAACCGCTGCAGCAGAGCATTCCCCTCTGCACACTGGGAACTGCTTCGCCCAGAGAGATTTACACGAGGTGACATTGTAATGAGATGTGTCGGTTGTGTATGTTTGGGTTTCTAAACATTTTTGCATCTGTTATGAAACATCTACAGTTTTTCCTTGTCAAACCCTAAGTTAGGACAGAAAACGGGTCGGCTGGGGTCAGACAGCAGATGGAAATGGTTTCAAAGAATACAACAGCATAAAAGGCGGTATTGTGGAGTAAAGTGAGGGAAATAAACCCCATGCATCAAAATACAGTGACATGTGTTTATAATATGTCATTATTTTACTGGACCCAGTTCTCCCCACCCCCACCCCAATGATTTAAAAGCTGCTAACTTCAGTCAAGTACCTCACTAGACTTATCCGAAGGATCCTGACCCCTCATTTCATGGGGTCTTAAAGTTCTTTTTTTAAAAAAATCCACAATAAGTAGGAACACTGGTGGATTGAGCTAAGAAACAGAGTTGGAGACTGATGCGGCTGGTCAGTTTTTAATGTGGGCAGCTTCACTTGCATTTTGACAGATCTAACCAAGGCAGTGAAAATGCCCTTACTCCTCCTTGCAGCATTGGCAAATAGTGAGAGGCAAACCCAGCTTCTGTGTAATGTTGGCAATATGTTGATAATATAATCTCTTTGGCCCTTCCACATGAAGCTTCTGGTGGGTCATCTAGAAGCCGGATAACTTTGGCATTTGCTGTTGCAGGTACACACGTCAGCAAATGATCCTGGTTAATTATATGCATCACACACTGCAATATACATGCACAGTTACATTGCATTCACCAATACAGCAGTTTCATGGGTTTTATCCAGTGAAGCCATCCCACTAGCACACTGGGATTTCCCCTGTATCTCCCCAATCTCTCACACACACACACAATCTACTCTGGGGGATTGGAGGAACTTCCAAAACAGACTTGGGAAGGGCAGAGAGGGAGGCATGCAAGGAGAGGAAGTCTCGTTGTGCAGGTGAAAATCATTGAGGTAGCAGGAGTACTTTGTTGGGTACAACCCCATGCCTTGAATGTGCTATTGCATGTCTGTGTTTTAAAGGGCAAGGTGCATATAATTAAGTTTCTTCCTTAAGCAAGGTTGTATATTACGTTCTTAAACTGATGCCAGTATTATGCCCACTAAGGATCAGATAGCAAAGGAACTAATCATTAAGTCAATGAGATAACAATGGATTCTTCCTATTTTTCTCTCTCTAGGACTCGCCTACGAATAAACTGTTGTACGCCAAGGAGATTCCTGAGTATAGAAAAATAGTGCAGAGGTATTACAAACAGATCCATGACATGCCACCTCTCAGTGAACAGGAAATGAATGCACACTTGGCAGAGGAATCCAGGGTAAGAAATCGGCTCTGCCACTCAGAGCAATAGCTTATGACATCAGCATCCCATATTGTGGGAGCAAATGTTTTTAGTCGTGTCCAATATATAGAACATTGACTTCAAATCTATATGAAGATATTTTTGAGTTCTGTAGCCAAAAGATGCTAAGTGATATTATTTAGAGTAACATTTGGGGGGGGGGGTTTCAAACAAATCCATGCATGAGCCAAAGCAAGTATAAATCAAAGGATTGACCTTGGTTTCATTTTTTTCTCCTGCAACTCTGAAGTTATGTATGTCACATATTAATTAACTAACTTAGAAGAGAACCAGAGTTCAAATATGCTGATGTTAGCTTACAGCGCAATGAAATCCAAGTACCATTTTAGTGTAATTGATTTCCGTCAAACGGGATGGATATCATTTTGTGTATGTTGATTAATAGTCTTCCCCTGTTTGTTTTATCCTTTATGAAGAAATATCGGAATGAGTTTAACACCAATGTTGCCATGACTGAAATTTACAAATATGCCAAGAGATACCGCAGCCAGGTAAGCATCTTCCTTCGCTGTTTCCCCTTTTCGTTGCCAATTCACATGACCTTGTGCTGCTGACCTGGGTTGAATGCAAACAGGCTCTGTTTGCGTGGATGGTTGAAACAGTCGTATGAAATTTGAGCATGTGCCCTCTACACTGAAGCTTTACCGCAAGTCCAGATCCTTGTTCTTCAGTGCATGAAGAGCCAGTGTGGTGTAGTGGTTAAGAGCAGTAGACTCGTAATCTGGGGAACCGGTTTCGTGTCTCTGCTCCTCCACATGCAGCTGCTGGGTGACCTTGGGCTAGTCACACTTCTTTGAAGTCTCTCAGTCCCACTCACCTCACAGAGTGTTTGTTGTGGGGGAGGAAGGGAAAGGAGAATGTTAGTCGCTTTGAGACTCCTTAGGGTAGTGATAAAGCGGGATATCAAATCTAAACTCTTCTTCTAATCCAGGCATCCCCAAACTTCGGCCCTCCAGATGTTTTGGACTACAATTCCCATCATGCCTGACCACTGGTCCTGTTAGCTAGGGATCATGGGAGTTGTAGGCCAAAACATCTGGAGGGCCGCAGTTTGGGGATGCCTGTTCTAATCAAGTCACTGACAACCAGCTATCAGAAAGATTTTTCTTATTGTGTCATTGATGCAGACCCAAGGTGGAGAACCAATTTGAACCCAAGTGCTGAATTCCGATTTGGCCAAGCTTCTACGGCACACATTGCAGTGGTGGGACGGGGGTAAATGCAACCTCTCAAAAGAACAAAAAAGCACATACTTTTATTTCCCCTCTCCCCATTGTCACAAACACATGCACCAGGCATGCAGGAACACTGCGCACTCTCCCTTTCTGTGTCTCTCACACACATGCAGGCAGGCACACACTTTCACACACAGGCACACAATCATCCATGCATACACAGGTGTTCAGCATTTCCAGCCCTCTCCAGGCCATTGGATGGGAGTATCTAGAAAGAGCAAGCAGAGGGATTTTATCTCCCGATCTGAGCTCTAAGCATGACAGTGCTAAAATAATACAAGGCAGCATTTCTCTACCCACAGCTTCCAGTGCCGGGGTGGATCATAGAATTGTAGAGTCGGAATGTATCCCGAGGGCCATCTAGTCCAACCCCCTGCAATGCAGGGATCACAACATGTGATGTGGCCTGTGGTGGGTCCCCCATTTGGCCCACAAGGCCATTTCTGCCAAGCCACACCCACCTCAGCACTGGAAGAGCTGGCCTTGTGGGGGAGCCACAGGCCAGAGATTCCCCATCCCTGATCTAGATGCACAGTGAAGCCAGCCATATGACTGATTCACAAACTTAGTCCAGAGACAGTAAGGTCATATCTCAGCATGCATTAATCAACTCTAAAAGGAGTTAATGGCTTTTAATAATTCATCTAGTGGATCGCAGCTCTAAAACAAAGAAGGCCGCAGGAAGCAGACCTTGCTCAGGCTTCCAGCTTTTGTGATTCTGTGCTGTGCCCTTGGGGTCCTAAGCATTAGGTGAAGGTGCTGAATTTATATTGCACAGTTTTTTGTTGTTGCTGCTTCTTTTTCTAGCAGACCTGTGTTACTGCTGGTTAAAAAACAACAACCAACCATTGTCAAGCACTTTGCTTCAAATGACAGCTTTTTTCTGTCTTAAACATCCACAAATGGGTTTTAAAAGGACAATGGAGCTTTCACACACACAAAAATAAACCTAGTGTAATTAGAACACTTCTTAAATTACAACCTTACTACCACCAGCTGAAATTTCCATCCAGTTGCAATTCCTGCACATCAGGATTTCATAGCAAAGGTTGAGATACGTGATCAAAACTGTATCCAAAATCGGGAGATGTTGTTTTTATTCAGTTGAAAGCACACAACTGTTCAGCTGTGTACCAGAGAGTTATAATTTTATAGCATTTGTATCTAAGTACACCTGCTGTTGCTATGTTATTTGAACAATGACAAGGTTGGGCAGTGTGCAGGGTGACAATTTTGCCATCTTCCCACATTAAGAAGCCAAGTGGGTAGAGAGCTCAAATCCCACTTGGGTTAGTGTTTGGGAAGTAGTTTGCTAGGTCCCTGTCCCTTTTTATGATATGATATGATATGATATGATATGATATGATATGATATGATATGATATGATATGATATGATATGATATGATATGATATACTGGCACAATTTTCTGAACTTTGTCATAAATTATATGAAGACACCAGAGGCAACATTTAAAGATAAAACAAATTCATTCAGGATATTGTATAATCCAAAAAATGAGAAGCAATCCGTACAAACAGAATGTCAAGCACAATGATGACAGATGAGATTCATTGTGGATGTGAAACATATTGCACCTTGGAACAAGTAATTCTAATTATGTTTAGAAACAAACAGATCCTGGTGTTATTCTAACTGCTCAGGAGTTAACCTTGCTTGTCACAATGTTAAACGGCCATTAACACACCAACTCAGAGAAACAGCAAAGCCAAAGTCGCAAGTCCAGTGTATTAAAGAAAGTCATATTAGGGACGTGTTTAGCAGTTACTTATTCACAAAGCTTAGTGGGTTTTGAGGGAATGATGCCTCAAGAAGAGACTACATTACGTGGATATTAAAAAAACAAGCCTATCTTACAAGTCAATTAGGGCCAAAGCAATTTAATATGCAGTGATTTAAAACATCAGTATTTCAAACATATTGGGCGGAATTCAGGTAAGGAGTCTGCCAGCACAAGCCCTGTACTTGTGCAATGGCACTGTTCTTCCCTCCTCCCTCCCATGCACCCCAAAATTGGCTTGCAGGAGTCAAGAGAACCCCCAGAACAGCAGGGGGGGAGAGAGAAGGGGTTGTTTAGTCTCGCAAGCTGAAATGCTTGCCCTGACAGAACACTTGCATTAGTGAGACGTTTAATTCCTCCCTTGTCTAAGAGAGGTCATGCAAATTAATAATGCAAAACAATTGTATTAAACAAGTAAAACATGGTGTTGCTTTTCTACAAAAATAGTAGTAATAAGCATAAAATGTTTGGCGGACAGGGGGCTTTTTTATTAAGTCACATAACTCATACACCTATGATTCAGTTACTAAATGTATTCACTTATCATAGGCAAGAATCTGTATATCGGAATATGGGTGAAAGCTATGAGAACTACAGTATGAGGATGAAATTCAAATGCTATGGGTGAAATCCATTAGTCATTCTCAGAGTAGACCCAGTGAAAGCAATTTATTTTAGTGGGTCTCCTCCGAGTGTGACTATCGTTGGCAATGCAATACATCCAGGATTTGTAGAATCACAGTTTTCCATTACTTCTAGGAAACGGTGGTTTATGCTCTAACTATAATACAGGCATTCAAACCAGGGTTACAAACCCTGGTTTGCAATCAAGTGGCAGTATGCTGTTCACAAAGTAGGGAGACAAGAGGCTGAGCTTAAACCGAGAACGATAGCTCTGTTACACAACACCCTTCCATAAAGAGCGCCTGCAGAGTATTTAGGAATTAGGGTGGTAAATAAGATAAGATAAGATAAGAAGATAATTTATTGTCACTGCACAAGTACAAGCACAACGCTATACAAGTGCAACGAAATTGCATGCCGTCCCATTAAAAAAACAGAAAGAAACAAAAAGCAGCACAAAACACACACACACCAAAAAGCCACACATACACCCATCACAGCTCTCCAAGGTCATATTATCTGGTTACAGCATTTAAGATGGTTATAGCTCTTGGGTAGAAACTGTTCTTCAATCTATTTGTTCTTGATCTAATTGTTCTATATCTTCTACCCGAAGGCAGTGGTGCAAAGAGACTATATCCTGGATGAGATGGATCCTTTAAAATATTGTTAGCCTTTTTAAGGCAACGGGAACTGTATAGTTCTTCCAGAGATGGGAGAGGATGACCAATAATATTTTGGGCTGTGGTTATGACCTTCTGAAGTATCTTCTTCTCCCTGGCTGTGCAGCTGGAGAACCAAGCACAAATACAGTATATAAGAATGCTCTCTATGGAGCCTCGGTAGAAGGACACCAGCAGTCTCTCACTCAGATTGTTCTTCTTTAAAAGTCTGAGGAAATAAATTCTCTGCTGGGCCTTCTTTACCAGAGCAGTAGTATTTGCGCTCCAACAAATGATGTTGAAGAGGGTAAAATGAAGGTGAATGGTGGAGAATCAAAATTATGGGAAATGTTGCTGTGGGAGAGGAGGGAATAGATGGACTTACCGGTAAACAGATGTGTGATTTAGGCTCTTGAACAACACGAAATTATTTGGCAGGGAAACCATTATTTGTTGGAAGTCCTGGAACACTGTCCGGAGGATAAGCCCCATTAAACTCAGCGGTGCTTACTCCTGAGTAGATATGCATGGGATTACACTGGCAGAATGCAAGGATCTCAAATCTTGGTGTTGTTGTTTTTCTTTCTTTCAATCCTCCTTCCCACAGATAGTGAATGCGCTGGACTCCAACCCCACGACGAGGCGCACGCAGCTGCAGCACAAATTTGAGCAAGTGATTGCACTCATGGAAGACAACATTTACGAATGCTGCAGCGAGGCATAGGTGGCAATCTGGACTTTGCTCCACGTCTAGAAGTGGCCTTCTCTACAGTGCACTGTCCTTTAGGGAACACCTTTTCAAAGTATCTGTGTGTGTCAATATGCAGCCTGTTGTATGTATGTGATGATAAAGAAACCAACTTGATGGTGCGTCTGTCTGGCCAGTCTCCTTGAACCATCAGGCAACGGGAGGGTTTGGCCACCAAACAGCTTGAAATCCCTTATGTGATCTGCACTGCGCGGCACCCATAATTTATTTGCTCTTTCAGACAGAGGCACAATACTTGCGCCGCCAAATGTAGTAGTTCCTTCTGAAGAGGCTCCTGCTCGTATTCAAAGCGGCCGTCTTTCCTTTTATTCATTTTCCCAGAGAGACTCTTGTAAACCAGAGCTCAGGGTATGGAAACAACGCTGAGGTGGTTTGGAGAAAAGCAGAGAGACGTCTCAGGGAACACTGAATGAAGGTTTCGAAAGGCCCTTGGAGCAACAGGGGAACTCCCCACCCCCTGCAAAACAGTGCCCCCTCTCCCTTCTGTGTACTTTAAATATCAGGGAACCCATTTACTGTACACAGCCTGCTGCATTAGATGTATTTTGTGCCTTTTATTTTTGTACTGTACATGGAAACATAACCACATCTTCATCCGAGGCTGAAAAGAGGTGGGGAACTCACAGGCTAGACAATGCAGTTGCTTCCTAAGTAGTCATGAGACATGTGAAAGCACTTTATCCCCCAAACGGAAGTGGCTGTTACCTTGCTGGAGGGATCATTATTGTGTAGCAGACAATGTTGAAAAAGAACAAATCAGTGCAGCTGTTCCCGCTTCCCAAAGCTTCCCAGATGTTTATGCACACTGAACTGCAGTCGACAAATTCCCCTCTAAATGCCCATCTGGCTCCAGGAATAATTTTTCCCTAGAAGGAGAAAAATACATACATACATATATACATACTTCGGGGGTCAAAGGGATGCACTTCCTTCCCTTTGTTATGTCCCCTACAATTTTAGAGGGAATGTACAAAGCTGAACTCTTGGTTCGCCATAAATCCACAATTGGCTTAACGCAAGACCACTGGTAGCTTCACAAAAGCAAAAAAAGAAGAAGTGTCTGTTCCTGCTCCAACTTATTTCATAAGGTAACATCCTTTAATGCAGTATCCTATATTTGCCAGCATCATTAAAGTATCATTTGGTTTTAAACATAAAGCCCCTTAACTGTTTCCCGTATGCCTTTACACTGACTACAGTAGGAAGCATTATTTTTTCTCAACTGTGAGGAAGATACACAGTAGTCCTAGTTCTCTTGTCTCTTTCTCTCTCTCTCTGAATTCCTCTTTGGTATAATAGGTAGCTGCCTGAAGGCAATGGCTGTTGCATACAACAAAATCCAGATTTACCATGAGCACTGAAGCCAGCTGATGCTGCTTACAATGCCAAGGTCACAAACTGCCAAATAATGCTTTTTTTAAAAAAACAAAAACACTACACTACCTCATCCAAGGCAAGGTCTAAAGGGGAGTTGCCACAGTTTATGAGGCTAAGATTTGATCACTTGGGTAGGAATTGAGCAGTTTATTTTCCCCAATTGCAATATTGTTCTGGGTAGTTATCCTTTGTCAAGTATATCAGAAATGCATAGTGTAGTATATTATGTGGGGAACCGACATGTCATGATGGATTTTATATATTGGTATATTAAAAGTACAGATTTTATCCAGTGCAAAAATAAAGAGGAATATAAGACATGGGTGGGGGGTGGGGAGACAGAATTGCAGAAGATTGCTGAGAAAGTGGCTGCAGAAGAGAAACTTTAAGGATGTAGCTGGGCTACATTTAACCTAGAAAGAGATTTTTTTTTCCTTCAAAATACTTTTCTTTTTTGAACTGTGAAGAGCTGCCAGTTACACACATACAGAGAAGGCTGACTCAGGAATGTGAAGAGAGAGTCTGCTGGACCACCAGTTGTGGGGAGGAGGAGAGAGCTGAAGGAAAACAGAGACAGGATTAGAAATTTTTTTTCTAGCCCAGTCAGTGCAGACAGCTGTAATTTTGGAAAACATCAGCACAGTTTCAGCACTTAATTGGGTTTGCAGAAAGCCACTGCCTGGACAGGCCACCAGGCCAGAGGGACCGATCTCTGTATCCCCCTCACATATTACTATATCCTGAGTGTTTGTGTGTGCGCGTGTGCGTGTGTATGTATGTATGTATGCTCCAAGTAATGTGCTTGGCAGCATACGTGTATCATGGCATATGCTTTATTATTTAATTCTTTGTCCAAATATTTGCTACAACCATTGAAATGAATTGTCTACAAACTAGAAGCTGAGGGTTGGTGTTGTTGCCCAGAACCCAACTCCATTGTAATATATTTTTAATTCTGTCATGTTCTTTGTGGGTGTGTTTTCCCCCTACCTGCTGTTTAATGGAAGTGGCAGAATCTTTGGTGGGAAATGTCTTTGTAATAAAACAAGGTGATCAAATTAGTGTCGGAGTGTTTCCATTCATAAAACTTCGGGAGAGGAACAAAAGTCAACTGGAACATCACGTGTCCAGCTTCAGTATGAAACTTCACTCACCCCCACGATGAAAGCCACTAAAAAGTATGTGGGAATATGTCCGTTTCTAAACTGGACTCTTAAGAAGAACCAACCCAGCTACCTGCTCCAGTCTTGAGGAAAAGGGCTTTGGGTTCTGGTAGTACAAGACTGAATTGAAAACTGTGGGCTATTGGTCTGGGAAATTGGACCAAAACAGGATTAGACTGATGTCTTCCCCTCCCCTTGGCCTGCTTCCCTTAGTCCAGCAGAAGGGATCCTTAGAAGGCAGAGGTACCACTATCATGTGTAGAGGAATAGGCAAGCTCTGGAGCGCTCACCACCACTTGCCATGCTGTGTCTCCCTCCAGCTTGCTATCTCTACATCACTACATAGCAGATTCACTGATCAGTTCAGATTGCCTCTTGGGCTTCACTGTCTGCCACAGCCAGGCCCTGGGAGAATCCCTTGATAATTAAATCAAGGTGTGTGTTTTCTAGCCATGGAAAGGGGAATGGGGGAAGGCCCTTGGTAGATTGCCTTCTTTGGTGCCACTCTTAAAAGTAGCTCTCAGGTTGGAACTTGAGGGTTTTATACCCTGTAGGCTTTCAGGCCCACACTCCTTTAGCCTCCACAGCTCCCTTGCCGCTCCTTTCTTCTGTCCCTTGTAATCCACTATTCATCCTTCTGCCCTTTGTGAACCCTGAGTCTTGACTAGCCTTCCTAGTGCTTCAGGCTCAACATTTCACTTCTTGACAACAGCCCTGTTGCAGGTTGCCTGCCCCCACTCAGCTATCTGCCAGGCCCTCTGCATGCTAACCTGTGCTACCAGCAGGTAAAGAATTTAACTGACCATTTCCTTGTCTGGCAATTTGATTTAATAGTGCCACAACCCCTGCACCCAATGAATTATGGGCTGTATAATGGATAAACGTGGGAATTAACCATGGGCAATTTACCTACAGCTTATTCACCAAGACTGAATTGGAGGAGAAAAATGACACTAGAAATCCCAAAGTTAGTGGTGGCATCTGCATCTGGCAGAAAAACAGATTGGCGTTCAAAGGGAAAGGCACATAACAGCTCTTTAAGTGGTACAATATGCTTTTGACGGACAAAAGGCCACAGGGCTTTGGATCAAAAGTTAGCTAGCGGACTGGTCCAAGGTGGCTCCTTCAAGTCGAAGTGTATGGTACACGAAGCTACCTAAGAGATTTTGGTGCCTATTAAATAAATAATCCTTTCTACAAGCACCACTCCCTGTCCCTGGCAGGAAAAAACAACAACAACAACAACAACAACTTTGCTACACTTCCATGATATCAAAATGCCCAAGGAAGCCACTTCCTTGTGCCTATGGTATTGCTCAGAATAAAGTGAGAAACTGCTTTTTTATGTGGGAATTGCTGCTCTCACTTCAAGCCCTGGATTTATGGAACAACATTCATCGCCACTTCTTGAGATATTTGGGATTGTTAACTTTTCAGACTAAAATCAGGAAGAACTTTCGGACAGTAAGAGCTGTTTGACAGTGGAACAGACTCCCACGAGAGGTGGTGGCCTCTCCTTCCTTGGAAGTTTCCAAGCAGAGGTTGGATGGCCATCTGCCAGGTATGATTTCGTTGAGATGCCTACATCGCAGGTGGATGGACTAGATGACACTTGGAGGGCCTTCCAACTCTACGATTCTATGATTTCTCCCATGTTGAACACTCCTGAACTATTGCAACGAAAAAGTAGGAAGAGAAGGACATCCAACAAAGTAGGTCTGTGTTACTTCACCTATGTATATGTCAATACTCTGATGCTTTAAAGCACAAACAGCTGGCTAAAATACTGAAGAGGTCACATAGATCATCTCTGGTTGCTGTTATTACAATCTGATTGCCTAAAGAGAATACAATCCTCAGTCCAATTAAACCTGCATCAACCAAGATACTGAGCCAGCTTGCAGACAAGGAAAACAACTTTCACTCAACTCTCACTTGAACTCTAGCTGGGGCAAACCACAATCAGTCTGTAAAGATGGCAGTTATATGTGGATACTGACAGCCATTGCCTTTCAGAAATCGCAGCGGGTGGAAGGTCTCCATCACCCCCCTTTCCACTTTTTAACATCTCTCCAAAGGAGCACTGATCTTTGACTAGGGAAACATGGGTTGAAAACTCTTCTCTTTCCTGATACTGATTGAATAGCCTTAAGTTACGCACAGCTACTGATTTCATTATGGGACACGGGTGGCGCTGTGGGTTAAACCACAGAGCCTAGGGCTTGCCGATCAGAAGGTCAGCGGTTCGAATCCCTGCAACGGGGTGAGCACCCATTGCTTGGTCCCATCTCCTGCTAACCTAGTAGTTCGAAAACATGTCAAAGTGCAAGTAAATAGGTACCGCTCCAGCGGGAAGGTAAACGTTTCCGTACGCTGCTCTGGTTTCGCCAGAAGCGGCTTTGTCATGCTGGCCACATGACCTGGAAGCTGTACGCCAGCTCCCTCGGCCAATAAAGCGAGATGAGCGCCACAACCCCAGAGTCGTCCACGACTGGGCCTAATGGTCAGGGGTCCCTTTACCTTTACTAATTTCATTATTGTAACCTGTTTTTTTTATTATTATTATTACACTCTTCCTGTAAGGTAGGTTAGACACATCAAATTGCCCAAGGTTACTCAGCATGCTTTGTGGCTGAGTGGCAATTTTAACCCAGGTTTCATGAGTTATGAGTCAAAATGTGTGTATACACAGTTAAGTGTGACATGTATTTCTTTTTAACAATTGCTGATGAATGCTGAGTTTATCTTTTTTCTCTCTTTTTTTTTTTTTTTTTTAGCAAATAGCAGGTGCAAGGAGTGGCACTAGGATCAGAACGCCAGCAGGCAGAGAGGGGGGGGGAGTTTGACCATTTCCCAGCCTGCATCCATCCCCACCCCCCATGAAACTGCTGTTTACATGGGTGCCAATGGAAACTTCCATTCCACAGGCGCTTCATCAGAACTATTGCAGGGCTAAACTCACTCTCTTTGCCCACCACAGAACTGTGACTGCAGTTTACTGTCAAAGATACAGATAGCATATAACATTCTATCACAAATGTTGAAAAGAAGATGCAGCATTTTATTCCTGTAATGACATGCCCCAGTTTGGTCCTAACTCCCGGTCCTAAACTCCCAAACCTGTAAGGCACAACTCCACACTGACTCTGCCAGTTGCATGCTTATTGTAAGTGTTTGTAGTTCGATTCATCATTGCATTAAATGGGGGCCTACCTGTAAAGCTTATGCCAGATCTATTCCTTTATCCAGACCAGGGTTACACAATACTCCAGGCTAAGTACATTTAAGGGCTTATGACTCCTCCAAATTGACCGATTGAGCTTTAAGAGCAGGTTTTCACTGGGAAACCTCCAGGGCGAAAAAGAAAAGCTCAGATAAGGAGCTTTTAAATGTGGACCTGTGCCTGGAAAGAGCCAGGGGCAGATCTACTATGAAACTAATGAAGCTTAAGCTTCAGGGCTCCTAATCCCAGAAGGGCCCCATAAGCGACTTTAGTCCACCTTGCATTAAAAAAAAAAAAAAGCTTTTTAAAGTGCATCTCACATTTTCCTACTTTTTATGCACCACATAGAATAGTTGGAAGGGACCACAAGGTCTCATGCTCTACCAACTAAGCTATAACTTGAAAACTATAAGGCACAGGGATTTTTTTATTCACACCAGTGATTTTGACATGTGAGATAACCC
The DNA here is from genome assembly GCA_034641395.1 of Darevskia armeniaca. NCBI lineage: Eukaryota > Metazoa > Chordata > Lepidosauria > Squamata > Lacertidae > Darevskia > Darevskia armeniaca. The sequence goes on from JAWWNF010000122.1 coordinate 2,028,464, forward strand.
AGTACGGCAATTTTAATCAAATCATATGATGTAGTTGCTGATTTTAAAAAATGTGATCTGTTGTGGAACAAATCCACTGAAGAAGGCAACAGTGGTTACCCAGACCTCACTGCTGGTTGCGAAGGCACCCCCCCCAAAAAAAAAAAATTAAAAAAATGTAGGTCCGCCACTCAGCAGAGCAAAGCGTAAGTGTAGATAAGCTGTGTCTGTAACCAAGGAAGAAACTCTAAAACCTGTCCATCTAATAAGCATATCCTAAGACCAGGTTCTTATTTCTAGGAGTCCCAGGCCTCTGAACACAGCACTAACACTTAGGGCTTTTGTGAAGAGCAATGCCTCCGTTACTTTCAAAGAGGTAGCTGTGCTGCTCTGTGGCAGCAAAAACAAGGAAAGTTTTTGAAACACATCATGCCATCATAAATTGGTTAGTTTAAAGCTTTCACAGATTACAGTCCACTTCAGATGCATGAAATGATATGTCGTCTGACGAAGCAGACTTAAGTCCACCATCATAAATTTGTTAGCCTTTGAGATGCTAAAACACATTAATTACTGATAATATATGGACTGCCAAGCACCCAGAGCAGCTTCACAGGTCAACATGGAGCAGACACAGTGGTAGTGGAGAAGTATGTTGCTCTCCGCACCACCAAGTAGGCTCAAAAATGAGCAGCAGCTTCCGCTTACTCGGTTTTCTGTCCCTTAAACTCCAGCCATTTCCCCATACTGTACATTTAGTTGCCTCCAGCTCCTCTGAGGAACAAGTCAGATACTACAGTCTGGGTGACGTCATCAGCATATGCAGTCGCAAGCTCTGCTCTCTATAGTCCTGAAATTTCATTTCCTCAGAGACCCACTGAAGGACTAGTCTGAGCATTTCTTAGAGAAGGCTGTTAGACTTCTAATTTTAATTAAAAACAGGTTATGCAGCTGGGGGGAATGAACATGGAGGTATTTTAGATAGTACCTGTTTTAAATATGTTTCAATCTCTAGGTTTTGTTTGCTTAATAAATTATTTCAACAAAACATGAAATACAGTTTCCCATATCAATTGTCAGATAATAGTACACATAGAAGAAAATAACATATCAATAAGCCATACAAAATGTATAGTGGCGTTGGGGGGGGGGGGTAAATCAAATCACAAGCAGAATCCCACCCATCCCAGATTCAACTGATGTACCTAATTCAGAGACTTATGTTGCCTACTTTACTTCCTGAATAAAAAAAACCCACAGATGCCTTTATTTATCATTTTATGGGGGAAAGTCCATTTTTTGAATGGAGTTTCTTGTACCATTAACTCCATTCATAGTGGGTGTCTACATGCACAGCCTGACTGTCAGTTTGCAGAGCATGAGAGTCGTAACCTCAAAGTCATGGGTTCGAGCCCCACATAGGGCAAAACAATTCCTGCGTTTCAGGGGATTGGATTAGATGACCCTCATGGTCCTTTCCAACACTACAATTCTACGATTCTAATAAAAAAAAGACTGCTCTACATTGCTGAGAGCCCCTTTGTCCTCTGCGGTACTTAGTGATGGGGCATTTGCACTGTTAAGGCTTGTTCATGTGTACCCCTGGGCTTTTCTACAGTTAATTAATGTTGGCTGAATATTTAAAATCACACTGTTAAAAAGGATATTCTGTATGTGGCAAGAGATCTGCAAAGATCCATACACATACACTCATGCATGTGTGAACCAGCCGTGGATATTTTTCCACCTGCAGCAAAACTGCCGATCACACAGACTGGAAACAGAGAAGAGGCAGGGAGAAGCTGAAATTCTGCCTTTCTCAACAAGTACATCCCTTTGACCTACTCAACCGTATATCATTCCTATTAACTATCTAGAAGCTCGAGCTGTAACGTCGCATAGACTACTGGGGTAAGCAGACACCGTCCTCCACTGCTAAAAGATGTGAACACGGCTGCCCTTGTAGAACAACCCTTGATTGAGTTTTGTTAATTAGTCCCGTGTCATTCTTTCCTCAGGACTGGAAGATTGCCACATACTTTCAGCTTAGCTCCATTTCACCCAGACGGCATTTATCATTGTTCTAATTAACAAGGGCAAAGGAAGAAATGAATGCATCACAGCCAGGGTCACACTCAGGTTTCAAGGAAGCCTTTAGCAGGAGTAAAGACAATGCAGGACAAAAATAAAATACTTCATTTTGCAAGGACTTTTCACCTTAGCTTACCCAAAGCAAGAGGGGGTTGGCTTTGTTCAACTCTCTGGGCAGTGAACCAACCTGGCAGGGTGAAACTTAGAGATGAGAAACTTGAGTTCAACTTTACTTCTATAATGAAATTGTGTAGCTCTGGGCAGCCTCTCATCTCTTGCTTATGAGGTTATGGTGATGCTTCTTGTATAGCAACCAGAGGCGCCAGCTTGCAAGGGCAATTGGGAGGCCAATGTTGCACGGGCAACGTCAGGAGGTTGGGAGGAGCTGAATGCAGAAACAGCATGGCTTCAATGGCTGGCAGCTCCTCCTCCACCTCCTTCTGAAGTCCCCACTGGCAGGGGGCTGCCTGCACCCTCCTTCCCCTCTGCGGCAGGAGGAGGAGGAGCCGCCCTCCCAATTCTTTGGGACGTGGGGGGATGGCCCCCTCCCCCAAAATGGCTGAGTTGGCACCCGTAATAGGAACACCTTTTATAGATATAACACCCTCCTAACAGAGAGCCAGTATGGTGTAGTGGTTAAGAGCAATAGACTTGTAATCTGGGGAACCGGGTTCGCGTCTCCGCTCCTCCACATGCAGCTGCTGGGTGACCTTGGGCTAGTCACACTTCTTTGAAGTCTCTCAGCCCCACTCACCTCACAGAGTGTTTGCTGTGGGGGAGGAAGGGAAAGGAGAATGTTAGCCGCTTTGGGACTCCTTCGGGTAGTGATAAAGCGGGATATCAAATCCAAACTCCTCCTCCTCCTCCTCCTCTAACAGTACAGTGGATTCGCTCTTGCTCACTAGCCATGAGGGCAGCTCCAAGGATTTGGGCACACGTGATTTTCATGTATATATGGAACTCTTGGAACCGAACCCCAGCATAAGATGTGATTGTACTGCCTACAGAATGGTTATGAAGTCACAGCAAAATTAAACATGGTAGAGTCAGAGCAAGCTGACCTTGTTCAACTTACTTTTGTTGTGGCAAATGAACCTCGTGAGTACTTGACTACATGAAAAGGGAAAATCTTGTAACTTGCTTCTTGCTGGCCAGGGCGGTTGTCTTTGTTCCACTGTCCAGCTTTCTCCAGCATGCCCTGCTTCTTGTCTGCCCTGGCATCTTTCCCCTTCAGTGGGCTGCTTCCTTCAGTTTCACAGGCCCGCTGGCCTGCCTGCATCCAAGAGTTTGGTCAACATCGTCGCAACAGCATGTGCTTGTATGCAAGCTTGCGCCTACGAAACTGGGTTCTAGCAATTTTAACACACTGCAGATTCTCATCAGAGGAGTGTAAGCTCTCGTGCTGTCATAATACAAGTCATTGCGGAAACATCGGATCCAGCACTTTCTGCTTCAATTTGCAGCTTTGGGAAAAGTTTAATACTTCAGACCTCCATGGCAGGAAGCTGGGTCCTTTCCAGCATTCCCCACACTGTCAAGTTTCGACACTGTTGAGAAGTAGCTCCTAATCACAACTAAGGCGCTTGCAGCACTGAGCAAGGCAAACAGATGGGAGTCCTTCATTTGGCATCCAAGACTTAACGTTGCTGGATTTTGCCTTAGGTTTTTTGCTCACAGCTTTTGGTTTCTCCTCCTTAGCATCTGTTGAAAAGATTGGGGATGGGGAGCAGGGAGAGAGGAGAGAAACACAGATGAGTCATTTTCTTTTGTTTACAAGAGAAACAGTGCCATATTAGGGTATTTAATCTCCCTCCCACCCCTCTATCAGCCAGTAGGCCTAATTTGTCAATCAAAACCATAACACACTGATGCAGAGCTAGACTTGCCTCCAGTAGTTTAGATGGGCAGTCTTTCGTGCAAAATCAAGGAGGTTAATGGGCCATCAGAGCTTGGGAACGTAACACAGTCAAGTATCGGTGTCTGAATAATTTAGAACTGGAGCCTGATGAGACCAATTCAATAAGCCTATCATAACGCAGTGGGGTAACACTCCCCCCAGAAAGAGCCAATTCAGTGTCTGGGAGTACATCAGTCAGAACTTAAGCTGCCTGGTTGAGAAAGTGGCCAAGAACACATTTTATTGGCTGCCACTGATTTAACAACTATGCCTGTTCTAGGAAGAAAGAGATTTGGTAATTGTTGTGCAGTAGAACCCCCTGAAATGTGTCAGATGTGGGGTTTGAAAGTTGTTTGAAAGCTGCAGCTCGCCAAGATTTCTGGAATTAGCTAAGGGGAACACAAAACACCAATCTTAGTGTGAGTGGCACTGGTTATGGGTTTGTTTCAGGACTAAATACAAACAAACAAACAAACAAAAAAATAAGAATAAATAAAGGTAAAGGGACCCCTGACCATTAGGTCCAGTCGCAGACGACTCTGGGGTTGCAGCGCTTATCTCGCTTTATTGGTCGAGGGAGCTGGCTTACAGCTTCCGGGTCATGTGGCCAGCATGACTAAGCCGCTTCTGGCGAACCAGAGCAGCGCACGGAAATGCCGTTTACCTTCCCGCCGGAGTGGTACCTATTTATCTACTTGCACTTTGACATGCTTTCGAACTGCTAGGTTGGCAGGAGCAGGGACCAAACAACGGGAGCTCACGGGGATTCGAACCGCCGACCTTCTGATCGACAAGCCCTAGGCTCTGTGGTTTTTTTTATTATTATTATTTTTAATAATAATAATAATAATAAATACCCCAGCTACTCTGGGCGGCTCCCAACAGAATAACAGCAGCAGCAGCAGCAACTTCCCTAAAAGCCCTTTATGGTTTGATTCTGGGATACCTGTGTGAGCATATTTCCCCATATATCCCTTCCCACTCATTAAGATAATGTTCAAATAGTTCCATCTTCTATCAGGTTGGTGGTCATCATAAAAAGGGCTTTCTCCGCCATGGCTAGGACTGGTCGATGGGTACTAGGGGCTTACACACACTTACCTTCCCTCTGCTATTTCCAGGCACAGTCCGTGATTTAATGTTCTGTGTCTGAGCAACCCCTCCCACCCCCCACAAGCTTTCCCCATGAAAACCTGCTCTTTAAGGCTGAATTGGAGCAAACCTCAATCAACAGAAAACTCTGGTTGCCTTTTGTTGCGCTTCAGCTTTAAAGAGCGGGTTTTTGCAGAGAACACTCTGGAGCAACAACAACAACAAAGTGGGGCTTTCAGACCCAGAGCTTTAAAGCACAGACTTGTGCCTGGGAAAAGTGGAGCAAAGGGTAAGTGTAGATAAGCCCTAGAATGAGAAAAGATGAATTCAGTCCAAGAAAAGCAGTCCAGTAAATCCCCATGCTTGGGAAGAGGAAGCAAAATGGTGGGTTTAACAGCTGCATGGATCCCTTTACATTATGTTGATCCTACCACCATTTGAAGTCAGAGAAAGCCAAAATCATTTGCCCTTGTTTTGCCACATGGCTAGCAATTTGGTGGCACTGAAGAGCAGTTGCTCTCTGCAATACAGAAATCATAGGCAAGTTGGGGAGGCTAGTGCTCAAAACACAGATTTTGGGATAAAGGGAGCAGGAATGCATTGGGTTGCTTCTATTCTGCAGTTGATGCCTGGTACATAAGGCAGCACCCTGAGAATATTAGCCTTTTAGGAATAAAAAATAAAATAAAAGTCAAGACCAGGCTTCCTCAACCTCGGCCCTCCAGATGTTTCTGGCCTACAACTCCCATGATCCCTAGCAAGCAGGACCAGTGGTCAGGGATGGTGGGAATTGTAGTCTCAAAACATCTGGAGGGCCGAGATTGAGGAAGCCTGGTCAAGACCTTAGGACTCTAAAAATGAAACATCAGAAACAGAGACTGTAAGGCAGAGCAGCATTTCTGGTACTTAAGGCAGGTCTGAATTTTCCTGTCCAGCTCTTTGTCCATGCATAGGACAAGTAAAGGCATAAAAAGGCCAGGTAAAGAATTCAATTTGATTCCAGCGACACCAGATTACTTTTTTCATTGATTCAGGCTCCATCTCCAGCACTTTGTCACATTGGGTGCCTGCGTATTCAAGGCAGTCTTGGCAGGATGGACCTTGTAGCTCCTTCGAAAGCCAAGAGGAAGTTTTGGTGCCTCGCCCGATCTACAAACCTACCGGTAGCAAAGCATCATATTCAGTCATTTTCACTAGTCTCTGCCAAGGTTATTATTCACACAAGATCAATACTCCAGGGACAAACAGGAGAGAAACAGGGTTCTCTGGCGGATGTCTTTTGCCTTGAACTACTGCACAACTGGCAAAGCAGTCCCCATCACTGCAGCTTCATCCTGGGAAAAGACTTGTTGACTTCTACAAAGCCACAGCAGCTCTGCCAAAACAATAATGGCAGCACTAACCAGACCAGTTTCTCAAGACTTTTTACTGGCCTAGCCCAGCTTCCATGGCAGTAACTCATGCCAGTGCCTTCTTGCCTACCTTAATAGAATTAGCCTTTCTTATCATAAAATAAAATTGCACAAACAGACCTTTACTTTCAGAGCAAGTTTGCTTTCTTCCCTTCCTCTTTCCTCACTTTTCTCTTAATGCTTCTGATTAGCATCTTAATTGAGAGGGCTGCAGTGGCAGCTGCTAATTATTCTCCTTCAAGTCAGTGTGCCAGCGTGATTATGAACAGGTGGCAGTGGGGCTGAATTTAGTTTGCCAGCACTTGCAAACAGGAGTGTGGGTGAGGAAGGAGGGAAAGGATAATTAGAGAACTCAACAATAAAAGAGAATTCTTAAGGGGCTTGTTCTAGCCACCACCTTTAAACCGGAACAAACTGTACCAGGAATTACCTTGCAAGGCCGCTGCCATTGCCGCCACCCCTCTTCTGAGAGCATCTCCACACAACCATATGTAGCACGGAGCGGGGGCTTTTATCTGTGCTGGACAAAGTTTCACCTGCTAGATTTCTGTGTGGTGGCTGTAGTTAAAGTCACCAGAAACTTTTTCTTTCAACTGATAGGTGTGTGGCAGGTGCCTGTTTTCCTATCATGGTGCTTCAGTGTCAGGAAAACTGGCACCTGATGAATTAGAACAAGTCACTAGCCTATCTCAAGCCTTTTCCAAACTAGTATGCTCCGGATATTATTGGACTCCAGCCAGTGGCAGAGCTTCATGCTCCGGCACCAAGGGCGGAGAGCAGGTGGGGGTGGGGCTGGCGCACATCCCGGGGACGAGGCGCACCACCTGTGGGGGCGGGGCGCCCAGCGCGGGGGGGGGGCAGCCGCGATGGAACCCAACCTGGATCGTGCTGTGCTCCCACCGCCCCCCTCTTCCTCCGGCAGTGACTCCAGTTCCCACCAACCCCAGACAGCATGGCCAATGGTCAGGAATGATGGGAGTTTTTTCTTTTTCTTTTTAAAAATTGTACTTCTGCAAAGCTCAGAGTGATGCGGAACCTGTTGACATCTCCTCCTTGAATGTCACTGAGAGAATTGAATTAGGATATGGAGTGTGGTTGTTTTCCACACTCACACACACACACACACACACACACACACACACACACACAAACAAACCCCAGTGTACTCATCTAAATGTGTGGCTTCTCTAGAGAACATTTTGAATGTGAACTCTTTCTGCCTGAAATGGGTGTGATAATAGGTGCAGCTCGCATGAACCAAGTAGGCCTATTCACTGAAAGATGGGCTGCCTGTCCCTTTAACAGTTCTGAGCACCAGGAGCTCATGCAGCTGTGTTCCACCTCCTGTTCCACTATTTCAAGGATCTCTTTGGATACTCTGGTCCCTCCCCATCTATAGCTGGAATGATTTTGCTTTCGCCCCACAGCTAGCAGAGGGAAAAGGGGTAGACGAAGAGGCCAGTACCTCAGAACTATTAAAGGGACAGGCAACCTAAATGTGGTCTGCACCCAATAGCGGCATGTAAACAAGGCCTTGGGGATATGTAAGATACATGGGATATTAAAATCCTTTCACAAACCTGATTTTAATCTCTCAGAGTTGCGTTTGTGGCATTTTCAGAAAGCGCTCTGAGACGTTACAGTATGGACTATCGTAAGCGACTAGCAGTGAGGTGGCATGTGGAAATTCAAATGTGTGGCATTTTGCATTCTAATTGGAATCTGTTTTATAGTGTAATTAGTTTTAATGGCACTGTTTCCTGTTCAAGTGCTTTGAATGGAGGTGAGGGAAATGCAAGAATACATAAATAATTAGGACTGCAGTCCTATGTACATTTACTTGGGAGTGAGCCCTGTTGAACAGAGTTGGACATACTGCCAAATAAACCAAATAAACCAGGGCCCAGGGCTGAATCTCCACAGGCTTTGCCTCCTCTATAGGCCACACCTCTCACTAGCCCTAGTCCCTCCGGCTTACACACCCTCTTTGAGTGCTTTTGCTTGACTGGCATGTGTCCCTCAGAAGGTTGGTCAAGAGGGAATGAGGCCCTCCAATTTAAGATGTTTCCCACTCTTGTAATAAACAACAACAGCGTCAGAAAGTGGTGCATGAACTGGGTTGAGGAGCATTTATTGCATAACAGACTATGATAACAACATCCCCACCCAGTTACCGTGTTGCTGTGGGAAATCATAGAGTAGCCGTGAAAACTGGGGGACCTATTAGGGCAGCTGCTGTAAGAGATCCAAACCAGAGGCACTCCCTTCTTGCTGGAATGTGTGCTCACAGCAGGCTTTGCATATGCGAGTGATTCTCGGGTTTTGTTGGGTCATGGGAGCCTTGTGGGTGGATTGTCAGGCTGCCAGAGAGTGCATGGAGATAGCAGAACAAGTAGGAAGAGAAGAAACTTCTGGGTCACCAGGAATTTCCCAAATAACATAGACAGAATTCCTCCACTTGTGAGTTCCCATTGAGTATCAACCACTGGTTGGAGTAAGGTTTCCAGATGTCTCCTGCTTTAAAGGATATTTCTATCCAGAACTTATTGGTCCTGCTGTAAGTTCATGCTTTTGTAGCACGTAATGAACACCCCATATTGTGAACTCCACACAGTTCCAAAGCAGCCTCTTATATTGAAAAGTTTGATTGGCAGCCTTGGGTGTAAGGATTGTTCTGGAAATGTACTGTATGTAAAAACTGAGCAGAGATGGCAAACGTATATATACTGGGAGAGAGGAGCAACTGCCAGTCTCTTTGAGTGCTCCTTCCCATCTTCATGCTCTGTGTGAACCTAATTCAAACCCTTCTTCGAAACACGTGCAATGGAGTCCCTTAGCTAGCAGTGGCAATGCACTCCACAAAACAGCAGGCTAAATTTGCACTTAGGAAATGTAAATTCAAACTGAATCCAAAAACCTGTTTGATACAGAACAGAGAATGTTTGCCTCTCTCTCCCTCTCCCTCTCTCTCTCTCTCTCTCTCTCTCTCTCTCTCTCTCTCTCTCTCACACACACACACACACACACACACACACCCCACACACAACCATAGCTGGAGATGTAATGAGTGTGCATCTCACATGGCCCTTAGATTCTGTTTCTACAAACCATACCAGACTTCCTCAGATTATGAGAAGCAGATGGCTCAAGTTGCTAGCAGAAGTCACGCTCTGAGAAGACAGGAGTCTGAGGCTGCTTGGCCCATGATACTTTACTGCCTGAAGTGGAGCGCTACATAAGTCGTCATCCCCCACACTGGGGCCAACAATTATTTTATTTTTAATCACTCTGCACCGTTTAGATATCAGTTACTGCCTTCATCTATATCCCTTTAAATTCTGCCACCTGAAACTGCCTGCTTCAGCTTGCTGCATTATAGTCCTGGTTTGGCAGATTAACTACCTTTTTAAACATAAAAACATGATTCCATGCAGCTACCTGTTCCCTCCTCATATAGTAGTTATATATAATAGTTTGTTTCTAACATAGTAGTTTCGTGAATCCCTTATAGAGGGTATGAGCCGATAACTGCCCACTTCCCCAATAAGAAAGCACGCTGCTCAATACATCCAATTGCTGCTTAATGGTGTTAGTATTAAGATCCCAGGGCAATGCCTTCCTGGAGAAAATGGAGCAGATCCTGGCCACATACCACCATAGGCTCAGATTGTATATATGTGTGAATAAACCATATAGCATAAAGACACCACAGTCTCCAATGTTCCTCATTTTCCGAAGGAAACGCAGAGGGTAAAGTGCACCTGAACTGCTGGAATCTCACCCTGCTGTGGAGATTGGGGTGGTGTGTAATAATGTTTGGTGGACACCCTCCTAAAGGACAGCTGGGTGTCCAACATGGCACCTAAGAAACCCCTTCCATCAGCCAGAGCTTCTCAGCCTCCAAGCTCTCAGTTGGAAGAGCTCTGATTGAGGGTTGATCGGTGGTCCCTGAGCCAATAGATTGGTCTGAACTAGTAAATGATTCCCTTGTAACATCCACAACCCAGGTGGCAAAATAGGGAATGGGGAGGAAATAAAGGATCTTGGGGGGGGGGGAATAGAACCAGAGAGAAGTAGAGGGAGAGAGGGAGAAACTAGCGCTAACACACAATTAGAGAACAACCCAACAATAAACGGGGAGGATGGCACACAAAGACAAATGCTAGAACTGAAAAGTAAACACACACTCATAGCAAAGATGCTCAGAATTGGGATTTTTCCCCCCCAGAGGGAAAAAGGTCCAGGCTGTCACAGCCACAGGCAGAAAGATCTGTAGGGTGGGATGAATTAAAATGCTGCAGGGTTCTTCCTATCCAGTGGAAGGCCTCATCCTCAGCACTGAATGTCCTCCAGCCTAATCTGGTAAATATTTCATTCAGAACTGCATTTCATAAACAGCCTCACTCTTTCCCGTTGCAAGAGAAGACTGTGATTTTTCTCAGCCTCTGGGCCTTTGGATTCTGAAATGAGGAGCAAAACAGAAAAGTGGTTGCTATAGTGACTAGGCCTTGTCCAAGCTAGGTCACAATAGACCACAGTGTGAAGAAGGTTTAAAGTTGGATACTTCTAGTGGCTCTGAGTCCAGAGTGTACCCTGATAAGGCCCTAGAATCATATCAGTTGCCCCCCCGCCCCCCGCCAAAGGGGGGGCCATTAGCACAGGGGGAGAAATGGCTTCTAAGAAGCAGCAAACCAATGGTTCCCTTGAACTGAAATCATCAGGGGTAGGAAATTTACCACAGGTATTGGAAAGCATGCTAAAACACTGGAGATGTTTCAGTTTTAAAACTGGAAATGAAGAGGTTGGAAACTCCAGTATTGGAAGCCGAACAGAGAAAATCATAAGGAGCTTTTTGGAAGCCACACAGTGAATTCCAACATCTGAATGCACTAACAGAGATGTGCGAATTGGGAGATGCAGCAGTCTGAAGAAGCAAAGTGACAGCTAGAAACTGCCAAGTACAGCATCCACAGCCAGCAGCATCTTTGGATGAGGACAGAGATAACATTTGTAGAGCAGTGGGGCTGTACTAGAAGCACGCACACTGAATTCAATAAAAAAATATACCTTTTCTATTTAAGGCTTGGCCTAGTTAAAAATACAAATTGTGATTTTGCAGGGGAAAGTCAGTGATGAATAAACAGCACCAATTGCTTAGCTGGTAAGTCTTAGCTGCTGTGATGTCACCAATATATTTTCCTCCACCCCACCCCCCACCAGTAGTTTTGCAATTATTATTTTTAATGGCATTTTAACATTGACATTTTAAAATAAGGCAAAAGATGAACATGTAGATAAACATATGGGCATTTATTTTAGAAATAACAAGGTGGGTGGCCTGCATGAAACAAGGAGGAAATAAGACTGACAGCTGGCCAAGAATTCAGCCTGATAGAATGTGCATAGGCCATTTAGATAGTGAATAGGAAGCCAGGATCACACCCAGAGTGAATAACGTAGAGCAACTTATTTTTAAACGTGATTACATCAGTTTTCTCCATTCTACCCATTTGGTAGAGAGATGGTTTTTTTTATAATAATAAAAAAATGCATGACAAATGCAAGAGCATTCAAGTTTTCCCCATTTTTCCTTTGGAAAAGGATGGATAAAATTCAGGAAAGCATATATCTTATTTGAGGAATAAAATAGAGGAAGCAGTAGCTTGGAGAAGGTTTGGAGAAATGAGAGAGCAAGAGAGAAGGGTTATCACCAGCTAAGGTTCCATAAGGCCATTGTTGTGTATCGATTCAAAGTGTTATCATATCTGTATTACTATTGTCTGTAATCACATTAGGGTAAAGTAACTGCCTTCCTGTCCCAGAAGGAACAGTTACTATTGGTGCATTCAAGTTGCTGCATTGGGATCTTCAGTCTTATTGGTTCTCACCAAAAAGCAGCTGTGTGATTGCTTGAGATTGTTCCCTCCAAAATGTATCTTTTCCTAGTCAGTTCTCTGTCCCTCTAAATGTAGCTTCCCTACCCTCAGTTCACTCAGTCTTGTTTGCCTGAATAAAGAGTTGTTACATGAAGAAGCTGTCTCCTGCCTGTCAGAAGTCCATTTAAGGAATATCCTATTTCCAACAAGGGTGAGCTAGATGCTTTTAGGAACCCCGCAAACAACAGCACAGCTCCAGGGTTTATTTCTATTACATGTACTGTATAACCTCTGAGCATTCAGGTCATCACTATTAGACCTACTCTCTATGGTTTTGCCTGTTTCCCTTTTGTCTCATCCCTCATGTATTGGAGCAATTTAACATGGCTGTCAAACGAAGTTGGAGATGACCTAATTTTCTCAGGAATTGAAATACTGAATTCCAGAAGAACAACCGATCTGCGGAGTAAAGGGAAATCTGGCTTGTTTTTGAGGGTTGCTTCCTTAATAGTGCCAGCTGGGAATGAACAGCACAAACTTGGAAAATGTCCACATGGTAGGGCGCTACATGATCAGCCACGACACACAGTACAGAGAGGTGGCACCAATAAACTATTTAATGGAGGCCATTCCAGCTGCTTTGGTGTGACGAAAGCAACAAGATTGTTTTTTTTTATTAAAACAAAAGTGGCATGAGCTTTCATAGGTTGTTAGACAGACAAATTAAGTGGGTGGATAACAGAAGAGCATGCAGGAAAGCAAATGCAGGTCACCTGATCAAATAAATCAGAACAGTGGTAGATTGTTCAGGAATAACATGTTATAGGGGTTAAAGGGTCAGAACAGACCATGAAATTCTTGGGCCAGCCAATATCTCTTAGCCTAACCCACAAGACAGGGTTGTGGAGAGGAGAAAGGGAGCGTGGAAGAACTCTGTACAACAACATGAGCTTCTAGGAGGAACCCAGGTGGCGCTTCTAGGGACCCAGGTGGCGCTGTGGGTTAAACCACAGAGCCTAGGGCTTGCTGATCAGAAGGTTGGCGGTTCGAATCCCTGCTATGGGGTGAGCTCCTGTTGCTCGGTCCCAGCTCCTGCCCACCTAGCAGTTCGAAAGCACGTCAAAGTGCAAGTAGATAAATAGGAACCGCTCTGGCAGGAAGGTAAACGGCGTTTCCGTGTACTGCTCTGGTTCGCCAGAAGCGGCTTTGTCATGCTGGCCACATGACCTAGAAGCTGTACACCGCTCCCTTGGCCAGTAAAGCGAGATGAGGGCCGCAACCCCAGAGTCGGACACGACTGGACCTAATGGTCAGGGGTCCCTTTACCTTTACCTTTAGGAGGAAGGAATGCTCCTCTTAATTATTAAATAATTATTTTATGCCTATTTGAATGTAAGGCAGCAGCTGAAGAACCAGCTTTTGAGACCTTGATATCTCTACTTTCCTTGGTTTAATTATGTGGCAGACTGGTGGTGACTGCTACT